>PVJO010004845.1:0-104861 GCA_004026905.1 Hystrix cristata
TTGTAAACAGGGACATTACAAATTTAAATCAATGAAACTTTTCTCCATGTTCGCTTTGCCTTGCCTTCACCAAAAAAACAAACAAACAAACAAACAAAAACTTTCATTAACCTTTCTATTGGCTTTTACTTTATACTCCACATCATTATTTATTTCCGCACAATACAGTTAAAATTCAATGAACAGGGGCTGGGGATTTAGCTCAGCAGTTAGAGTGCTTGCATAGCAAACACATAGGCCCCGAGTTCGATCCCCAGCACAAAAAAAAAAAAAAAAAAGGAGAAAATTAAATGAACACATTTCATACTCCACACAAAAATTATTGGAAGTTGATAGATTTTTGATTCTACTTGAAACATTATAAGAGACTTTATCAGAATCAACTTGAACCTAAAGAATTACACATAGCATTTTCTCTGGTACTTTTTCTTTGTGGCTCTGTATCCACTCTGGTTCCTTGATACTTTTTAATGCTTGATTTTATTAGAACATGTATATGCTACCTTTTTTCCAGGGCTACACAGCAAAAACTCATAAGTAATGAAACTAAGTGATGGACTATTTGAAAATGTGAAAAAATATGAAATAAAACTATTCTCCATGAACCAGAATATTGAGCTACATTAACAATAATTGTAGAAAAAGAATTTATACACATTGAAAATGTTTATATATACTTTATGTATCTCAAAGGACTCTGAATTATTCCATTGTCCTGATTTCTTTTTGTTTGTTCATTTGGCTTTCTGAGACAGGATCTCCCTACATAGCAAAGGCTGGCCTTCAACTTTGGAACTTGTGATCTTCCTGCCTCAGCCTTCCAAGTGCTGGGATTACAGACATTCACTATCACATCATGCCAGGTTGTTTGTTTGTTGTGGCAAAGGATGGAATTTAGGGCCTCATACAGGCTAGGCTAGTGCTCAACCACTAAACTACTTTCCCCAGGATAAATACTATTATTTTGTTTTTTACTCAGTTACATACTATTGCTTTTGGTAATTAATACTTATGAATGCTTTTCAATACTCATAAGCTGTCGTACACAGAACTAAAAGTAAGCATCAACTAGATGCCAAACATTTAGTCTATTCTCACAACATTACTAAAAAGGTATTATGGTGGTAAGGACAAACAGCACAACACTGAATGGAGTTACAGAGGGATGCATCTGTGTAATCCCAGCTGCTAGAAGGCTGAGGCAAAAGGATTTCAAATTCACTGCCAGAAGACGGAATTTAGGGAGGTGTGTCTCAAAACAAAATTTAAAAACAAGGGCTGGGAGCCAGGCACTTTGGCACACAACTGTAATCCCAGCACTGAGGAACAACAAAACTATGAGGACCATAATTTCAAGCTGGGAGAGGGAGATGGCAAGAGCTGGGAATGTAACTGGCCTAAGCAAGTTCAAGGCCCTGAGGGTCAATCCCAAGTGACAAACAGACACAAAGGTACTATCTCCCTATTGCAGATAAGAAAGTAAAGGTTTTTGAATGCTACATACAGTACTTTGCCTATGACAAAACAGCTAAGAAAAATGTCATAGCTAGGGTTCTGCCTGAGGTCTCTAAATCCTTTTGCCATTAAACTACAGGAGTTAAACTATTTCTCAAGTAGTGGTAACAGAAAACAGCTCTTGGGCCCTCCTCCTCTTACTCCCACACCTCAGGGAACAAACAGCATCACTATTTCTTTGTGAGACCAGGTTCAAAGAAGATCAATCTCTGGCCCTTATACAGAGCATGGCCTAAAAGGATCAAACCTGTTTTGCGACTTTATCCATAGTAAGGGTCTAGCTAGGTGACCTAACTAGATAAAAAGGTGAAGACAAGGAAGTCAGTCAGCAAATAAATACCCAAATGCCATTTATATTTGGTTCTGAAATGCATGGTACACCTATCAGCAGCAGATTTTAACTTTATAATCGCGTTTTGCTTTGACTACTCTCCAGAGTTTTCCAAGAGCACACACTGGATAGACGACAGAGGCTGTTTGCTCTAGGTTTTGGAGACTGTGAAGAAAATATGTTTGTGGTACATGACTGTCTTGAGTGACAGTTACACTAACGATAAACAATAAGGGTGTATCTCCTAAAATGTGGCGCTGTGCTTCTAACGTGTACCAACTGCTGAGCTGAACTCCCTGAACACGACCCTCTTAAGAGCCTCACTAAACAGCTGGCCCAGTGGAAGATGACAGCTCCAGTAACTTCCTCTTCCTCGCGACCTTAGCTCGGCGCGCGCCCGCCTTTCCCCCCTAGGAGGCAGGATGAAACAATTTCAAATGCACAGAGTCGATCCAATCCCACAAACACCGTAGGCCTGGGAAGCCAGTTTCCCTTTCTTCTTCCGCCCCTCTAAGGAAAATGTTGGTCTTACAGGGAAAAAAAAAAATACATCTTACCAACGAGAAAGTATTTGCAACAAAAACCCAAAATATTTACCCAGTCCCTGCACGCACAGCCTGAGGGAAGGGTGCGAAGAAGGGACCCTGACGCCGCGTATCCCGAGATCTGCGGCTCCGACTCTCTCCCCCTCGGGTCCCCCGCCAGCCGGGAAAGCTCGCGGTCGCACCGCCAAAAGAAGCCCCCGCCTCGCCTCGGGGGACGCGGAGGCGGCCCAGGAGGCGGCCGTCCGCGCGTCCCGCCCCCAAGCCTCACCTGCGCGGGCCCGAGGCGGGTAGGCCGCGCCGCAGGCCGGCGCTCTTTCCCGGGGTCCGGCCCGGCCCGCGTCGCCGCTGTCACCCGGAGCCCGCGGAAGGCGCGCCGCTCGGGCCCGACCCTGACCCGCGGAGTCAGGGCGCGCGGACCCCCGATCCCCGCCCGCCCGCCCGCCCGCGCCGGGCCCGCTCCCACCTCGGCTCCCGGCGCTCCGCCGCCCGGGGCTCCCGAGCCTACCCTGAGGCGCGGGGACGCTCCGCCTCAGCCCGCTCCGCGCGCCCCGCCGCCGCGGCCGCCGCGGCCATGTCCCCGCGGCGGGGAGCTCACTCTCCCTCGGACTCCCTCGCACTCCCCCGCGCCGGCGCGCGCAGACTCCCAGAGCTCGCGCCCGCCCGCTCCCGCCCGCCCGGATGGCGCCCGCCCGCCCGCTCCGCGCGCCCCTCACCTGCATCCAGCGCGCCGGGCTCCGGGCGGCGGCGGCAGCGGCGGGGCGGCGGGGCTGCGGGGGCGGCGGCAGCGGCGGAGGCGGCGGCGGCGGGGCTGAGGGCAGCACAGACATGCAGGCAGCCCGCGGGGGGAGCGGCCCGGCCGGCCGGAGGGGACGCGGGCGGCAGGCCGGGCCGGGCCGGGCCGCGGGGAGCGCAGCGGCGGCTGAGGAGAGCGAGCCGGGCTCGGGGCGCCGGCCGAGGCCCAGCCGAGGACGCGAGCCGCGGCGGCTGCCCGAGCGCCCCTCAGAGCCTGACCGCGGCCTCTGGCGCCGGGCGCGCCGCTGCGGGGCTCGGTGGCGGTCGGAGCAGGGCAGGGACGCCCGCTGGCGGTGCCTTCGCGCTCGCTCTCACACGCTCGCACCCCGGAGGCTGAGGACGGGCGTCCGGCGATATCGGCGTGGAGATTAAGAACAAGGTGCAGAGAGTGCGAGGAGGAGGGTGATTGACGTGGAGAGGCGGGCGGGAGTCGGTTGCTCCCGGGGCCGGGGGCGGGGCGACGGGAAGGGGCGGGGCGACGGGAAGGGGGCGGTGACGGGAAGGGGCGGGGCGAGCGAGGCGGAGGGCCAGAACCGAGGTTTGGCCACGCCCCTCACACAGCTGTTGGTTCTGGTGCGCGTGCGCGCGGGGCGGCGGGGACCAAGTGCTCGTTTTTCCGTCACCCTGGCTGTTTTCTTACTCTCTTGTCCTTGCTTAAGCGGAGTAAAGCCCAGAAGACAGGTGGGGTGTCAAAAACCCGCATCCAAGGGGGGGCTTCCGCGGGGGAGGACACTGGCGAGGACCCGTCGCCCGGGTCCCGCGCGGGCTCGGCGCTGCGCACTGCGCGCGCGCGAGGCGACTCGGCCCGCGGACCCGCGAGGCCCGGTGAGGGGTCGCCCCCGGCGTCCTGGGCGGGTCTCCTAACGGGGGACGTCTGCGGCCGCGTGTGGAGGTAAATAGAAGAAGCTGTGACGCGCTACGTGGCCCCGTCCCGTTCCAGTTCCCCCTTCTCGCGATAAAAGTACACCCGCCTTTAGAGCCAGCGACGGAGTAAAAACATTGAAATGTATACGGTTGTCGTTTTCTATGTGAATGTAGTCTTGATATGTTAAGTTTCTGGGGCTGAGTTTTGCTTTTGTGGGACAGTTTGAGCACAAAAAAAGCAAACGACACAGCCTCCAGAGGCCGTTTTCACAATTTCCGTCTGCCCTTGCGCGCCCCGGGCTCGGATACTTTCGTGGAGGTCAAGGGTGTCTTGGCACAGATCGCAATGTTTCCCCCGCGGGAGTGTTAATTGTTTAGCACACTAAGCACCTTGTGCTGATTGCAGTTTATCTTAGACCCTGTTACTGCAGGTAAAATGCCGTTATCGCTCAGGGGACGGAAAGGTTCGGTAAAAATGGAGATCATCATTCGGCCAGAACTGAACAGCTATTAAAAGAGTCCACCATTGCCGAACAGCTGCGTCGCTTGTGTTACCAGGAAGCGTGAGTGAGCGAAGCCCCTTAGGACCAAAATGACTGCAAACTACTGTGCTCTCCACCTGGGTTAAGTTTCCATTTCTCTCCCCAGCAACACCACCCCCACACCACATTCTGTAAAAAGTGTCAAAATGGTCTTAATCTTGGAAGACTTTCTTATTCCTCTCTGACTGTTTAGTCAAGGCTGACATATAATGAATAATTATCTGGCTTTGTAAGCATAAAAGCCAAGCAAATCACTTCGGAGTAGTGAGCCTGCCTCCACAGCATGTTACCGAAGCATTTTTCCTTGACACATACATTTCCTCCAGCGGAAATACTCCCGAATGTTGAAGGAAAAAGGGAAATAAATACCTCAAAAAATGTTAAGTCATGGGGCTGGGGATTTAGCTCAGTGGTTAGAGTGCTTGCCTCACAAGCACAAGGCCCTGAGTTTGATCCCCACCACCAAACAAAAAGGTCACAGCGGTAAAGCAAAGCCCTGGGTTCCATCCTTGGCATTGCGAAAATAAAATTAAAAAATAAGATCAGGTAATGTGTTGTTCTCAAAGGCTTAAGTTCAAATACCTGTAGATACAGATTTCTAGCTCTTCATTGATCTATAATAAAACATAGGGGATGTATTATGTTCCAGACACTATTTAGCACTGGAGATACAAGTCCCTATGCTTGTAAGTCATCCTTGTAGGGGAAGCTAACATAAACAGGAAATTTTACAGAGCAAACCAGAAATGAAAGTGTGAAAGGTGACACAAAATAGTCATAACAATATCTAGGAAGTTGGACTGATAACACTGACATTTTTACTTGAGCCATTTGACATAAGTCCACTGTCACAAGCTGCTTAGCAGTAAGACTGATGGGGAGCAGGTCATTGTGGATGTTAAAGAAGCACTAGTAAATGTGAGATTTGCTGGTCCTGAAGGTCAGATTTATATATGGGATGTTCATTGTTGGCCTTTAAATTTTAAATTTTAAACGCATCTCAGTACGTTGAGGGAAAAGGTGATTGTAACATTTAGAATTAGCATAGTGGATGTTATTATAAAAAGGTTAATTGAATTCAGATTAAGTTTAAATCTACTCCCAGAGATTTTTTTTATACCAAATCAAATGGATTGACTCACTAAAAACAAAAGCAAAGCAATATTTTTATATATTAACTAGTATAACTATATCATCCAAAAAATTGTTCTTTTTCTCATTTACGATCATATTGACATTAGAGAAATAATCATTTTCAAATAGTTGGCAATGAAAAATGTACAGAAATTAAATCTTCAATAATAGTTTTTTTAAAAATATTTCCTCATGGGGTTGGGGATTTAACTCAAGTGGTACAGCACTTGCCTAGCATGTGCAAGGCCCTGAGATTGATCACCAGCACCCACCCTCCCCTCCCAGAAAATTTCCTCAAAAGACTCAGAAAGACATTCTAAAACAGCAACAAAATAGTAGTACTTAGTCTTTCTCCAAACACACATACCCCCAGTGCTAGAGATAGAACCCAGAGGTTGACTTAGGTACTCTACCATTGAGATACATCCCCAGCCCTAGACATGTTGAAAACATAACTGTGTAGTAAATCAAGTTTGCAACAAAACTGGCAACAGAACCTACTTTTTGGGGGGGAAGCTGGTGCTGGGGATCAAACTCAAGGGCTCTACCACTTGAGCTAAATCCCCAACCCCCCAGAACCTACTTTCGAGGTTTCGTTTCTGGAGATTTTTCTTGTTTGTCAGTAGTGCAATTTTCTTTAAATTAGAATACAATGGAAAAATCTCTTTATTGCAAATAGTGCTGCAATAAACATGGGCATGCAGAAATCTTTCTTGGGCATACTGATTTTATGTCCTTTGAATATATGCCCAGTAGTGGGATTGTGTAATTCTATTTTTTTTTTTGAGGCACCTTCTTACCATTTTCCATAATGGCTCTGCTAATTTACATTACTACCTACTACCAATGGAGTGTAAAGATTCCTTTTTCTCTGCATTTCTCACCAGTATTTGTTATCTTTTGTCTTTTTGATTATAGCCATTCTGACTGAAATGAGATGGTATCTCATTATGGTTTAACTTGCATTTCCCTGATGACTAGTGATATTTAAGGTGATGAATTATGTTAATTACCCAGAACTGATCATTGCACAAATACACATATTTAAATGTATCCATAAATATGTACAATGATGTCAATAAAAATATTAAAAAAGAAAAATCTCCTTAAAGAAGTGATATATCCAATCGAAATTTCTGGCTCAAGTAAGGCCTTTTTGACCAAGTTGGTTTAATGTAGTAGCAATATGTAGGAACAGTTTGTTCTGAAACACATGTTTATCTGTATTACTCCAAAATTAGTTTATTCTTTCTCATTAAAAAAAAAAAAACACTGGAGGTTCTAGAGACTACCTGCATCTTTTCAAAATTAGCAATTAATATTTTATCTGAATAAATCTTATCAGTGTTTTTCTTGGTAGCATGGGTAGATGGTCCTGTAAGATTCCTTATAGCTATGTTCCCTTGAACCTAGACTTGAGCTAACTGTGTACCCAGGCTGTCCTCGAACTCTTGGATCCTCCTGCCTCAGCCTCCGGAGTACTAGGATTAGAGGTGTGTGCATCATGCCAGCCTCCTTTGTCTCTTCTCAAATTCTGTTGAGCACCTTGCTCAAAAGATAGCTATTTCAATATTTTATTCAAGAAAAATATTTGGTGAATTAAATTTTGCTTATTTCAGTGTTCACTTATATTAATAGCTATACAACATTTCAAGAAAAGTGTCTCATTTAAGCATATTCAATAAGATATGATTAGTAAAATAATTAAATGTATTTTTACCTCATATTCTTTTGGGGGGGCAGTATTGAGGATTGAACCCAGGGCCTTCATACTGAGCTGCACCCCTTTTCTTCTTTTTTATTTTTATTTTGAGATAGGATCTCACTGTGTTGGCTGGGGTCAACCTTGCCATCCTACTGCCTCAACCTGCCAGAGTGCTGGGATTTCAGGTGTGTGCCACCCAGCTCCTCATATTCATTAGTGTAAAAATAACCTTAATTTTAAGTGCAGTTTTAAGATCATCGTGGACTGACAGGGCCTCCAAACTCTTTGTGACAGTGACATAGTCTGCCTTTTACTGAACTACACTTATCTCCATTTTCCCATCTTCTCTCTCTCTCTCTCTCTCCCCCTCCACTTCTTCTGTCTCTTCTTCCCTCCCTCTTGCCCTCTCTCCTATTCTCCTCCTGTCCCCTCATTCCCAACCCCATCTGTCATCCAAGAGAGGTGGCTTTGCTCATTGCCCCTGCCCCTCTTCAGGCATTTTGACTCTCTTTTATCATGCTTCCCTTTGTTCCTTCAAAATGCTGTTTTGATGCTATTATCTTAGCTGATGATGAATGCTTTCTACCATTATTAATAGTATGCCAGTATAATACATCAATTCTCCATAAAATGTAAATGAAGTTTTTCTTAGTCTCCTCCTGCCTCCCCCCTCTTTCTACACCACCTATCTCAAGTCCCTTGATTCCTAAACATTTAAATCCTCAGGGGATTTTCAAAATGATGCTTTGGAAGCCACCCAGAGTACATAGAACCAAGTATATAGAACCTAAACTAAAAAGCCTTTTTTTGTTTTTTAATGTCTTAAATGCTGACCGTCTATTTACCCATCTAGTAGCCTTCTTTTTTCTTCAAAGAGTTCTCCTTTTCTTTGAGGAAACTATTTCTGTCTGTACTATACACAAGTGGTTATAGGGTAGATGGCAGCTCAGGAGAATTTCTCACCTTCTTGGCTACAAGGGTGGGCATATGACTCAAGCCAAAGCAAACAGAATTCTTCTTTAGGATATTTTTAGGTGGAACTTCAACGGTAGAGGTGCCAAGGAAGTCTGAGTGGCCAGTGACCGTACACTGCCTTGTATAGACTGAAACCACCACAAAGATGAGGTGCAGAGAGAGCAGTTCATGGCAGTGCAGCAAGCTCAGGTGCCCCTCATTCTTGGGGTCCCAGCTGCGCCTTTTCACATAATGTAGCTAAATTATTAGTACACTCTCTTCGCCACCTAAACTAAGCTTCTGCAACCAAAGCGACCTAATACATTGTGTGTTTCTGCATGAGAATTTATTCAAAGGCTACCTGCTACCTAATAAGTTTGAAAATCACTGAACCAGCCTACAACAAATCATCACTGCTGGTTGACATACTGAGGATCACCTGGTCCTACATCATTTTCCATATGAGGAAACTGAAGCTAAGTGACTTGCTGAATATCGCCCAAGTACAGTAGTCAGTGGTAGGTAGTGTTAGAAGCTGGTCCCTAAATACGTACTTCAATTTTTCTCTTCATTATGCTTCCCTGCCTAATTCCTCCCAAAGGTAGAAATTTTTAAGAGGCAATTATCTAGAAATACAATCTTAACCTAAAAGAATACATCACGACAACTGCAATTTCAGGTACTGCCCGTGTGGTCAGAAGATACTTGGTACCGTGGGGGCCACAATGGACCCCTTTTCTTCGAAGTTTTTCCTGTGAAAAGTTTTTCAATGTCAGATCCAAATACACTGGGAGTCTTAGATGGTCACATCAACAAGTTTTAACTACCATTTGTATACTCGTGACCCTCAAATCTACCTCTATAAATTCTGGAGTTCTTGCCACACATGCAAATCTATATTGTAAATTTCTTCCTGCGTATTTCCACCTAGACAGTCTGCACATATTTCAAAATCAGTGTGTGTAAAGCTGAGTTCATTGTCTTTTCCCCAAAATCTATTCCTCATCTTGCATGACCCTCTTCGGTTAAAAATGGTTCTGTCGTGCTAAATAAAGATTAAATAATCGTGCTGAATTGTCATAGATGCAAAATCTGAGTCATCCTTTTCTCTCCCATCCTCACCAACAGCTACAATTCTACTTATTAAAACGTTCTTTCTTTTGAGGGAGGGAGGGGAAAGGGAAGTAAAAAGAATTAAGAAGTGTCATGTACATATACCAACCTCCCACAGTGAATGTGATCATTATGCACTGCAAATGTGTCCTAATAAAAATTTAAGAAAATCTTAAAAATTTAGAAAAGTATTCTCTTTATTCCCTTCACCCTGAAGCAATGTGACTTAAGTCAGTCTATAACTGTATGCATGAGCATTTGTATTTTATATATTAGTGTATCTCAACAAAGGTTAACCCAACATCCTCCTTAAAACATTTTTTGTATTATTCTGCTCTGCAAAATGACTTCCCCCAATTTATAAAATAAAACCATTTCACAAGCACGTGCATCCCTTAATGATCTGTCTCTTTGGGATAGAGAGGAGGAATACTGAGGATTGAACTCAGGGCACTGAGCATTCTAGGCAAGTGCTACTACCACTGAGCTACATCCCAGGCCCACACTGCCCGTCCTCTACCACCTGCACCCGAAGCCACTTAACTACCAACCTCTCTCTTACCATTGCCTTTAATGACCTACTTGTCATTTCTGAAACATAATACATTCTCTTAGATGTCTCTGCACAAGCTGTTTTCTCAGCATAGTAGGCTGTTTCCTGTATTTGCCCTCGTCTTGAAATCATTCTTCAAGGGTCAGGTCACTTCTTCTATGAAGCTTTCTAAAGGCCCTACTAAGGTCTCCCTTAGCACCCTGTGCCCACTGCTATTATAGTAAGTGTGGCTAAATTAACTAGTATATTTTCTCCTATAATTTGAGTTTGACTTCTATAACCAAAACATCTGAACTACTTCTCTATGACTACATGTTCTTTTAAAGAAATCTAACTGCTGCTAAAATCAGTTTGGAACTCGGTGAATTAAACAACAAGTGTTATTATTGGTTGAATCAGTCTTTAAAAAAAAGACACCCTATTTGTGGAGATGAATTAAGAAATTGATCCAACCTCTGAGTGGGTGCAGTCTGTCAAAGCAGAGCCCCCACTCCCCTCTTAGCCAGTGACGGCTGTACGATATGCAGACTGAACAGCCATATGGGAACATAACTACTATTACCTGTGTGTGTACACATCTGTCTTTCACATCCTAGATTGCAAGCTCTGTCTTTAGCATGCTACAGGGGGTTTGATACATAATTCTCAAAGAATATTTATTTAACTAATTAATAGCACTTCTCAAATCATACTATGTAGTCTTAATTTACTAGCAATTAGCTGCTAGCAAAAGAAATCGGATGTACCAATACTTAAATTCTATTTTTCTCTCACTTCAAAGTCTGGGAGTCATCAATGCAGGAATGAGCAACCCCTCCATAGTCAATAGGGACCCGATTCCTTTTCTCTGGCTTTTTTTTTTTTAAGTATTAGAATTGAAATCAGGTTCTTTGCACTGAGTTACATCCCCAGCACATTTTATTTCATTTTACTTTTTGGTGGGGGGGGGCGGATCTCACTAATTTGTGCAGGTGGGACTCAAATGGACAATCTTCCTACCTCAGCCTCTCAAGTGCTGGGATTACAGGCATGCATCGCTGCACCCAGCTGGTTTGGCTGAATTCACAGCGCCATCTCCTTTCCCACTGATTGGTCCAACGTGGCTATCCAGGCTACCTCACATGGCTGTGTAGTTTGTTGACTGCAAAGGCACCTGATCAAGTAGCGAGTATGAACTGTATACTCTGAGGGACTGATGTACCCAGAGGAAGAACTTTTCCTGACACAAATGCAAGGATGGATGCTTCTCGCTATTCTGTTTAAAGGCACCAAGCACATTAACAGGGATGTTAAGGCCATAATATCTGGCTATCCAATCTATTTTCCTGACGAGACAAAAATTATCCCGGCCTCAAGTATTTTCCTGGAAGGCCCACCCCAAAAAAACATTTGCTTAGCTTTCCTGGCCAAAAATGTAATGAGAGGTCATAAGTAGCTGAAAAGGAAGCTGGGAAACAGTGTTTCAAGTAGTTGAACACACCGCCACCATAAATAAACTATTGGGTAGACTGGGTATAAGTGCAGCATAGATACAATTGATCCCATCAACATGGAATGGTTATAAGTCCAAGGAAAAAGAGCTATTGAATTTCATAACCAAAAGTTTAACTGTAGCAAAGCAAACATATGTATATGTAGATTGAAGCACGATACTCTGAATGAAACTTCTCTGATCTGTTTTTAAAAGCCACTAGCTAATTTTTCTCTCTATTTCCCTTTGTCTCTCCATCTCTATCTCTCCGAAAGGTCAGGAGAGTTTGTTTTTGGTATTCAGAGAACATCTATATTGAAATTCTGACTTGTTAAGTAGAAGGACTTCCTTACTCTGCAAGTTTAAAAAGGAAGTTTTCTTTCAGAAAGAAGTTCTCTGTCTCTTTGGCTACCATTGGAAGTTTAGGATTGTGTATTTCATGTTCAGACTCCTGTTTCTAAACCAGTGATAAGCAGCAAAGGCTCCCCACTGTCTTTCGGCCCAGGGTCTTTATAATCTGGACTCGAACTTCTCCAAACTTAGCATATTTCTCCTTCACTCTTCTGAGGTTCTATTCAAACATGTTCCCTACACATGTCCTGACTTTCCCACTCTGTTCTTTTGTTCACACTGTTCTAGGCTTCCCCTTGATAACCTCCCATTCCCACATCTGTCCAGTATCTACTCCAGCGCTCCCTCATGCCACCTCACTTGGTGCCCCACAACCAGGGCTATCTTCTTCCCTTTGGGGACACCACAGCACTGTGAAGGAAGCTGCTGTGACTGCAGACTTGGTGTGGTTTTTGGTGTAAGGCAAATCTGAATACAAATTCTAATTCTGCCATTTATGTGATCCTGGTAAAACTTAGTTCATCTGAAATGTAAGTACATCTACTTGCAGGGCTGGCATGCAAATCAAGGAAATAGTAAATGTTAAACTGATGATAGCAGGCACTCAATCTTTCTTGAGTGCCTTAGATGGACTACGCTTAGATGGGCTTGTGCTGAGTTATAAATATTGTGAATTTTGAAAGATGTATTTAAGGAGTATTCCCCATGCTTTCTTTCATAAGTTGTTATCAGAAGTAAAAGAGGGGCTGGGGATTTAGCTCAGTAGTTAGAGTGCTTGCTTAGCAAGCACAAGGTACCAAGTTCAATTCCCAGCACCAAAAAAAAAAAAAAGAAAAAGAAAAAAAGAAGTAAAAGAAATTATGAAAACAAAATATTTTGACATAATTAGAAAACATAACCACAAGTAGAAAATACTTAAAGCATGTGTTTAATTTTTTAAAAAATCTCATAAATAATTTCCTGGTGACTATAACCGGAAAAATGTTAGAAATATGCAGATCTATGAGCATATGTACTAGGTTAGAAGGCAGAAGTGATGTGTTCCACTTCTAATTTTGCCATTAAATACTTTGGCCACTTTTGGCAATTTACTAGGATTTTTACTTGTCAGCTTTCTCCTCTGTTAAAAGAGAAATAAAAGCAGAATATTGTATACACTAAATTAACTTGAAGGGGGCTGGGGATTTAGCCCGGTGGTTAGAGTGCCTGCCTTGCGAGCACAAGGACCCGCGTTCGATCCCCAGCACCAAAAAAATAAATAAATAAAAATAAAAAAATAAAAATAAACTTGAAGATTATCGTAAACAAATGAAAATATTATGAGGAAGAATAAATAACGAAAATGCTACATATTATTATAAGTACTGTGTTTTTGTTATAATGACAGGCTAGAGGGCTGGGACTTGGCTCAGTGGTAGACCACTTATCTGGCACACAGGAGACTCCAGGTTGGATTCCCAGCACCAGAAAAAAAAAAAAAAAAGTTTGTCTCTTGGCTCTTTTCCTGCAATGAACTTCTTCATTGTCAGGTTTCATGTGTTGTTTTATGATAATGTACCTCAGTCAGTTCCCTTGAACCAACCTACTCTCTTTCCTTTCTCTTTTCTTCTTTTAATAATGCAGAATTTACACCTGTCTGATTGAGGAAGTTATTATTTTCACCTAACTCTTTGATGTATATATGTTTGTATGCTAATATATGGGCCAAAGCACAAAACTGCCTTCGTACAAATCCCAAACCTCACTATGCTCTCAGCTAAAGCGCTGAGGAAGGATGTGCTCTTCTGCCCCTCCTGTTCTTGTTTTTCAGGGTTACCTGCAGTTCTGTGCAGCCTGATCTAGAGCTGGAAATCACAGACAGATTATGTGGCAGACTTCATACTAATATGAATAAATTATAAAATTATAGTCAGTTGCTATCAGAATGATTTTTTCAGATGAAAACTTTCCATGATTCCAAATTTCCAGAAGAGTGTAGATATTCAACCAGTGGGTTTATTTTTGTTCTTATTGCATTTATAGTTTTTAATTAAAATAGCAGCACATTCAACCGAGAAGTAGGAGTGCATAAAGAAACAAAGAGGTAGAAAAATGTTGTGTTATTAAATTTTGTTTCCTGAAATGCTATTACTGTAAATGTATTGCACTGCACCATAATTTTCCTAAAGTGTTGTGATGAATGGGTTATTTCATGTGCTCTAAATTTTCTACTTGAAGAATTTTTTATATTTCTTTCAAAAATCAAGTACATTTTTCTGGGATTCAGTATTTCCTTCTAAAATATTGGCCATAACCAACTGAAGAGAGCCCTGAGCTAGCTGCACCTTTGCGCTGGTGCCAAGAGGAGACTCTC
This sequence comes from Hystrix cristata, assembly GCA_004026905.1. NCBI lineage: Eukaryota > Metazoa > Chordata > Mammalia > Rodentia > Hystricidae > Hystrix > Hystrix cristata. The sequence continues at coordinate 14,224 of PVJO010004845.1, forward strand.
TTTCAGCCACACTTTCCTAGAGGAAGGAAAAGAGCTAAATCCTTTGCTCTCTGTCCCTTTACAATAGAAGAAGAGTTTACTCTTAACTCTGGGAGTGAAACACTCCCAGAAATATTTGATTCACAGAGCACTAGGGGGAAGGAGTGGCATGGAGCAAAAGCATTTTACAAATAGTCACTCGTAGGATTACAACGCAACAAAACTTGGCTTTTGTTAGATTCTTACAAATATACAGTATACAGCCTGGTAAGTCAGGGGGAAGTGTCATTGAGGGCCATGTGTGTTCTTTTGTTGCTGTTAACGGTCCTTTATTAGTGAATTTGCACTGTATGAAATTAGAAAATACTGACAAGAAAAATAAAAATTGGCTTGGTGCAGTGGCACAGGCCTATAGATCCAGCAACTCAAAAGGCTGAGGTAGGAGGATTTTGAGCTCAAAAGTTCAAAACCAACCTAGGCAAGGTAGGGTGACCCCATGTCAAAAATCAACCAATTAATTAACTGATATTTCTCCTATGCTCAACACTTCAAATATATGTGTGTGTATGTATATATGAAATTATATTTTTAATGAAATTAATTCATACTATATCTGCTGTTTGATAACCTAGGAACTGTTTGTTTTAATATACTGTATATACACACAAAAAAAATCTTCAGAGCTGCTTTGTCAAACCAGTTTCAATCCAAGATCACTCACAGTTAACACAGTTCTCAGGTCTTTCTTCTTCTAGTACTGTTTTTTTGTTTGTTGGGTTTTTTGTTTGTTTGTTTATGAACCTGATTTGTTGAAGGAACCAGGAAAATTGTTCTGGAGAATGTCATACTTTCTGGTTTGTCTAATTACTTAGGGTTAAGGTAAAGGTTTAATGGATTCAAATTAAATACTTTTGCTAGAATACATAATAGGCACATACCGTACTTCATGTTCCATCCTGATAGAAGACACATAGTATCTAGGTGGCTCATAAGAAATGTATTTGAATACAGGATTAGGGTGATGCTGGTTTTTCTCTCAGAAATCGACCTCAATGACTTGTACATGTAAGGACTTAATAGTGTGGTAAAATAGAATTTAATATTATTTTTGCCCTGAAAGACTTTATATGAGATGAAAGAAGCTTTGGCTGGGGATGCAGCTCAGGGGTAGAGTATGTGCTTAGATGGTGCCAGGCCCTGGGTGCAGCTGCTAGTAGGAAGGAAAAGGAGAAGCTTCCTAAGTTTGGTTTTAGAATCTATTATCTGACTATTTGAGTTTGTATTTTGATGGTAGATTTACCTTCATGATTAAGTTTTCCTAAGTATGTTCTTAAAATTCAATTTTAAATACCACTTGGGCTAGACACAGAGGTCCAGAAGCACACTATATGATGTGACAAATAATCTAGATATTAAAATTTTACAAAAGACATTCTACCCATTAAATAATTTACACTTTGAAATCTGAGACATATAATCTGAAATAACTCCATAAATGTCAACCATTACATTTTTTATTGTTTGTTTTGTTTTAATCTAATGCCAAACGCTAATACACCTACACAAAACAAATACCGATGAACTTCCACCAGCCAACTCTTAAAATAATAGTTAAAGAAGATGGGTGAGGTTGTGCATGCTGTAATCTCAGCACTCTGGGAGTCTGACACAAGAAAAGACAAGTTTGAGCACAGCCTGGGCAGCCTGGCTATTTAGTGAGACCCTGTCTCAAAATAAAAAAATTTAAAAAAGGCTGGGTATGTAGCTCATTGGTTCAATCCTAGTACAAAACAAAGAAAAAAGAAAAAAGAAATTATTCTCTTTTCTGCAATAGGCATAATCACGTTATTTGTGTTCTTTCTAGAATTATATTCTACCTCTTTATTTAGCTTGTCTATATTGGTGTCCTGACGATGAAAGAACAATATTTAATAGTTCGAATCTTCTAACTTCTTCCTACATGTCTACCGTATGTAATAGTACATTCTTTATGTACTTTATGCTGTTTTTCTGCAAACAACTTTCAAATTTAAGTGTTTTTTTTTCAAATTTAACTGTTTTAACTGAATAGGACAACCTGTTATTTTTTCACAGAATTTATGAAATAGAGCAAATTTTTTTGATGTAGAGATGAAGCTTCTATTTTACCGTTTAGTTCTAAAATGACTTACGCTTTTTACACATTTTAATTTGTGTTCTTTGATTAACATTTTCAGTTTCTTCTTTTTATCAACCTACACTTACAAGTTAGGTTTCCATCATATGACATGATTTAAGAGAATTGCTACACAAACTATTCCCCTAGTCCATGTTATAATGACTAAAAATTCACCATGGGGATTTAGTCCTTTGAAAACAATTGTGGAACAGTTCTTTTCTGGAAACATATGAGGCTGTTCCCTACTTCTTCTAATATACCCTAATCTTTTTAATTAGTAAAGTTGCCACACTTCTTGGCAAAGCACTGTTCATTTTGGCTGCCCTTGAACTTGTAATTTGCTATGTAACTCAGGCTGTACTACCCAGCTTTCCCATTTTTGGGACAAATTACCTGACACCCACAATTTAGAGGAGCAGTTTATTTGGCTCATGGTTTTCAAGGATTCAGTCCATGGTGTACTCGTTCCAAGGCAAGAACATTGTGATGGAAGTGTGCAGCAGACCAAAGCTTTTCAGTTCCTGGCGGCCTGGAAGCAGAACAGGAAGCGGTGCCAGAGAGGGAGGGACCAGGGACCATATATAGTACTCCAGGTCATGACTCCCTGACCCACCAGACACACCTAGAACTGTGTTTTACTAATCCCGCAGGAGCTTCCCAAGCTAATCATATTGACACTTAACTTTAACCATCAACCCTGGCCTTGAACTTGAGATCTTTGAGCCGCAGCCTCCTAAGTGCTGGGATTATGCACATTTGGTTCATAATAGCTACATTTCTAAAACATTTATATTAAAACCTTACACACAAAAAGCCTCCCAAGCCCTTTATGTAAAATAGAGTTGGTCCTGGGTTCAGATCCTTATAAACTCAGTATTCTTGCTTGTTTAGATGGACTTTTTTTTTTTTTTTTGGTAATGCTAGAAATTGAACTCAGGGTCTCAGGAATGCTAGGTAGGTATTCTACAACTAAGTTACACCCCCAGCCTTCAGAATGGTATTTGAAAATCACATAGGATGCTTCCTGCTGTGTCCAGGGCTTTCCTGAGAATTCTAGTATCCTTTCTTATTCGAAATATCACTTCCTTACTCCCCCAGCCCCACCACTATGATGTCCAAAAGCCTTCTCTATCAGCTCTCAAAATATTCCCAACCTTAAGTGAGGACACACCACTATTGCAAAAAATATTTTAAAGATTGCCTACCATTCCTTTGAATTTGTACAGCACTACTAGAGTACCAACTGTTCACTAAATTCAAGGACAAAATGTAACTCACCAAACAATCACAAGAACCATTTACTAAGAGCTCACAATGCTTCGGAAATTTTATTTGCATTTGCCTGGGTAGCCTTTACAACCACAATATAAAATAAGCATTATTACTTTCCCCATTATTCAGATGAGAAACCTGATGTTCAAAGATGTGAAGTAACTTCTACAGGGTCGCTGGGATCAAAATGCAAGTCTTAATGATTTTTAAATCCACATGCAAAACCGTCACAGAGGTATGTGACTACTCCTAGTTGTTCAGGAGGCTAGGGAGGGGAACCATGAGTTTGTGGCTAGCCTGGGTAAATTAGTTAGAACCTCTGCTAAATAGATAAGTGAGACTGTGGATGTAGCTCAGTGGAAGAGCACTTGCCTAGCGCATGGGAAGCCTGAATCCTATCTCATGCACTGCGGCTCGGGGGCTGTCTCTGTGCTTAGCCAGCCACTACAATATATTGCCAAATATAGTCCTTACTACTTTTTAGGGTAGCCAGCCTCTTTGTGTTCATACTTTATTTTTTCACGTTCTGAGGCAGCTTCCCTGTGTAAATGCCTTTCCTTTTGATCTTTGTGGAACAATTCTTTTCTGAAAGTGTGTTAGGCTGTCCCTCAGCTCCTTCCTCCCCTGCCTTTCAAAGTGGAGATCTGTGCTAGATTGGAGCTGCTGCAATTGGTTCTAATTAATGTCCCTACCCTAAGGCTGTCTCTCAATGACTGACTCAATATAACTAATCCAATTCCATTTTTAAAGGCGCTTGAGAACTTTTAACCTGAACTAACTTGTCTAAAGAGTAGACTGTTTCATATTCATTGCTGCCTTTTCCTCACTGGTTTTCACTCTTTGAGCTCCTGGCCGATTGCTTCACCTTCACTATTTTCATCTGAAAATATTATTTCTGTAGTTATGAATGACCTCTTCTTTTATGGAATCTTTTCCCTTTTCAATTAGAAGAGTGGAAGTAATTTGAGGACAGAGCATGTATGCTGTTCTGTTTCTTTTAGGATACATTGTAATGCTTGTACAGAGTAAATTCATAGTAACTATCTATTGAATGGTTTCCAGGAAGCAGAGTTCAATCTAATTTAGCACAAATTATAAACTAAACATGAACAGATTTTGCCATATTCTAGATCTGGATCTGGAATGTCTCCCAAAGGCCCCTGCAGTATTGAAGCCTTGCTCCCTACGGTGGCACTTTGGGGAAGAAGTGGAAACTGGAGGAGGTGGAGCTAGTGGGAGGTCTGAAAGTCCCTGAGGGCCTGCTCACCCAGGGAGGGGTGATCTGAGGCAGAGCTCAGAGTGTGTGCTTAGCATGCATGAAGCCCTGGGTTCAATCCCCACACACAAGAACGAACCCCACCACGAGGCAGCAAAGGAAACTGTAGAGCTCTGTTCTCTTCTTCTTTCTGTTTCACTTCCTGGTCACGGGGTGTTTTGCTCTGCCATGGTTCCTGCATGAAGCACCACCATGGGCCTGAAGTGAAGGGGCCAGCTGATCATGGGCCGAAACCTCTAAAACTATGATCATAACCAAACATTTTCTACTTACAAATTGATTATCTCAGTTATTTGTAATAGTAATGGGAAACTGATAAACACAGACTTCTTCCCTTAGATTCTTTGTGGACTTTTTCCCCCCATACCTGTAAAATGAGGATAATACTCTTCCTGTATGGGGTTGTTGTGGAGATTCAATGAGCTGATATTTGTGGGTGTTACTAGAATTACACCAGCACATAGGAGACATTTAAAAAGAATAGCTTCTCTTCCTCAATCCTTTACACACAACCTCCTTCCCTTCATGAGTACTTTTTCAAAGTGGCATGGCCTCCCCCTCCCCTGAACTCATGCAGTTTAATGCACCAGATGTTCGTGTTAATGTTATTAAGGGACTGGAAACTTGATCTGACTGGTAGTTGGGAGGGAGTGCTGTGGGAAGTGATTAGATTAAGCCATTAGGGTGGGGCTTCACAAATAAATCCTGCTGGCTTTATGAGAGAGAGAGAGAGAGAGAGAGAGAGAGAGAGAGAGAGAGAGAGAGAGAGAGAGAAACACAGGCACAGAGATATACATGGGTCCTTGCAGTAGTATGATGCAGCCAAGAAGGACACTTGCCAGAGCCAACACAATGCAATTTGAATGACCAGCTTTCAAAATTGTAAGCTCAGGAAAACTCTTAAATTTATAAAGTTTGCCTGCTTCAGGTATTTAGTTATAGTAATGAAGAGCTGACCAATACATGTACTTTGAGGCAAAGTGTAGGGATTCAATTTTGAACCCATGGACATACAATTTTTGTCTTTCTGGATTATATGTAAATGGAATTTAGTGGGCTATCTGGACATAATCAACAATTTTTAGTCTTTTTAAAAAAAATATAGACAGAGTCCATTTCTCTAATGAGGAAGAAAATGGGAAACTAGAGAATAGTGCTTTCATGGCGAGGAACTGACTTTCCCACACATATTATTACTGTACATGGGTGTCTCCTGGAGGAATGTTCAGCTTGTTGTGTTGTGATGCAACTATCCTGCCAGCCCATGAGCATAAGGCCTCAGACCTGTACCTAGAGTCTCGTCCGAAGGACTAGGGCTATCTGGTTGATGCTTGCCAAGCAGAGAGGCTAGTCCACACAAAGGACATTTTACTAAGTAGGAAAAGCCAAGACTGATATGGCATGAGAGTCAATCGCTGAAGGTCAAGGAGTCAGCATGTTTGGAATTGTACTCTTAGAGAGCTGCTGCTGAAGATGAGTCTCCTCTCCTGATGAGCCTGCCAAGTGCTAACAAGTAGGGAGACCAGAATGAAGGACACAGATAATATCTGTTTGTTTTCCATTGTCTTCTTCTCCACCCTCAGCATAGAACATGAGCTTTGGAGAGTTGTATAACTTAACCCGATTATGCAAATTTATTATTTAGGTATATAGTTTCTCTCTCTCTCTCTCTCTCTCTCTCCCTCTTTCCTTCTCTCTCTCACTCCCCTTCTCCTCCTTCTCCTTCCAAGTTAGCATATTACTATGTTGCCTGGGCTGTCCTCTAACTTTGAGCTCAAGACATCTTGCACTTCAGCATCCGGAGTAACTGGGACTGCAGGCACACACTGCTATGTCCATTGTTTTGGTTTTTTTGGGGTTTTTTTATTTTTTTATTGTTTTTTTATTTTAAACCAAGAACATGTATTGGTACATTCTACATACAATGGTCACATTCATTACATTTATTCTGTATCTATACATGATACATCTTGGTTCTCCCCCCTCTCCCCCGCCCCTCCCCTCTGCTCCCTCCCTCCCTATTTACAGCAGGTTCATTCATCATTTTCCATATTTCCCCATTCCCCTCTCTCCCCTGTTGCCTTTCTGCTTTTCCCCTTCTTTCTTTCTAGTACTCCTCTCCCCTGCACATCATCCTCCTTTTATATAATATCTATTACACCTCTTTGTTCTTATTTACAGTTATGGTTTCTCATATCAGAGAAACAATTCGATGTGTGCTCATGAGTGTCCGATTTATTTCACTTAAGAGTATGTTCTCAAGAAACATCCATTTATATATGAATGACTCTAGTTTATCCTTTTTATAGTGTACTCCATTGGGTAGAAAAACCACATTTTCTTTAGCCGTTCATTGGTTGTTGGGCATTTTAGGCTGTTTCCAAGACTTAGCTATTACAAACTGTGTTGCTATGAACATGGTGGTGCATACGTCCTTGTGGTATGATGATTTAATTCTTCTGGGATGATCCCCAGTAGGGGAATATCTGGGTCAAATGGAACCTGCAGTTGTAGTTTTTTGAGGAATCTCCATATTGATTTCCACAGTGGCTGGACCAGTCTACAATCCCACCAGCAGTGGAGGAGTGTTCCTTTTTCGCCACAGCCCCGCCAGCATTTGTTATTGGTTGATTTTTCCATATACGCGGTTCTTTCTGGAGTGAGGTGGAATCTTAACGTTGTTTTGACTTGCATCTCTCGAATGACTAGTGATATTGAACATTTCTTCATCCAGAAATTCAGCAAAAGCATAGAAAAATGAAAATTATTAGAGAAAAAAGACAAATCACCTATAAGGGTAAACCCATCAGAATCACAGCAGATTTCTCTACACAAACCCTAAAATCAAGGAGAGCCTGGAGCAACGTATTCCAAGCCTTGAAAGAAAACAATCTCCAACCCAGATTGATGTAGCCAGCCAAACTATCTATCAAATTCAACAATGAAATAAGATACTTCCATGACAAAGAACAACTGAAGAAATTTATAACCTCCAAACCACCTCTACAAAATGTCTTGAAGGACATCCTGGAGAAGGAAAGAGTTAACTTCATTTACAAGGACACTAAAAAAATCCCACCAGGAAAGACAAGCAATTTTTGGGTTTTTTTAAATGATGGGAATAAAACCTGGGCAAGTGCTTTACCACTAAGTTATACCCCCGTCTCCCTCTCTGATCTTTTTCGGGGTTTAGTGGGGACAGAACACAAGGGCACTCTATCGTGAGCTACATCCCCAGCACTTTTTATTTTTTATTTTGAGATAGAGGCCTGCAAGCTTGTCCAGTTCAGGCTGGCTTTGAACTTGCAATCCTGTTTTCTCAGCCTCCGGAGTAGCTGATGATAGGCATGTACTGCTGTGCCCAGCTTATCCTCAGTCTTTAATAAACTACAGTATTTTAGTTTTCACAGCAGGAAACCAGATGGTCATTTGTCTGGGCTTGGTCCAGAATGCCAGCAAGAGGAACACCCAGTACATCTGTCTCTGTAACGGTCAGTTTAAAGGCCCTGAAGGCAAAGGAAATCCAGGGAAAACAGATGGGACTATGTGGTCCAACTGTCTCCTGATCTTCTGGAAATTCTCCTTCTCATGCTAAACTTTGAAGAGCTTCTTGTATTTTTATAAGAAAAGTAGAAACCAGCATACGTACGATTCATTACTCTATCCTCAGAACTTTTCTAGCACATGGTGCTCAGTAAAAATTTCTATAATGAATAAATGAGTCAGTATATGTTTATTAAGCACTGTCTTTCTATGTCCCTTTCACTGTGTTTCACAGCCAGCATGAGGTGTCATAGAAAATTATAGTAAACACTCAAATTTTTAAAAATGCATTACAGTAAGTAACAGATGGTCATCAATCCCCCTTGAAACACTCTGCTTGCTTAAACCACACTTATCTCATCATGCTTGCCACTTTCTGAAGCAGCTCTGGAAGTCCTCTTTCATGAGTGTCTTAAATTGCACTGTTGTGGCTGCCTCTATGTCCTGAAACAATTCGAAATGTTTACCTTTCATGGTCATTTTGACTGTGGGGAAGAGCCAGAAGTTGCACGGTGACAGGCATCATACATTTTGATCACAGCTTGTATAAGCTACAGGACAAGTGACTACATTCATTTCCAGCTCAGCGTCCGCTGCATGCCTCTATGACACAGAAACTCAATTTAGCAGCTCAGGAGGGTGTGAGAGTGGATAAGACGCGGTACCTTGTGCTCGGAGCTAAAAATCTAGTGGCAGAGAGACGTGGAAATAAATAACTCCCTTTAAAATGTAACCTCAGGGATGTCTGCAGTTTCTTAGCTCATTACTGTTCTCTCTTTTTGTGAGTATTTTTCAATTTCACTGTCCCTGAAGGGCACTTGTACTTTTGCATGTCTCTTCCCTGCCTGAGTCACTCCCTCGACACCACCCTTATATTCCTTCATATCAGCCGTTCTTATTACTCTAATAGCTCTTTCCTCTCGCTTTTAAATAAGCTTTGAGTACCTCCTTCTTGACTGAAGAAAAGACTTCCCTGGAGGCTTTTCTTTGATTATCTTTAAAGTTCAGTTTCTTTTCATTTTTTTTCAAGTTTTTCTGTACTTCAAATTGGCTGTTCTTAACTCTTGGTAGAATTACTCTTTCTAGATTATTTTTCCCATAAAATATTTATCTGGTGTGAGGGTTTTTTGTTCATTTGTTCTTTGTTTTGGGTGGGGTGGGGGTGTGCGCTGGCTAAGCATGAGCTCTGCCTCCGAGGAGCTATGTCCCCAAGCCCTTCACAAGATATTTAGTGAATTAGTGCTTTATAAATAAGGTGGAAAGTGTCTGGGCCTAATGCATTGAGCTCCCCGCCCCCTTAACACACAATATATTAAGAAGCTAGTTAAAAATTTTAAGGGTAAAAAACAACAACAACAGCAAAAATAAAATTATTGAGGGTGGACATATCCATACAGAATTAGAAACAATATATATTTTCTCATTAAAACCAGATGAGCAAGGTGGCGCATGCCTGTGATCCCAGGTCTTGGGAGGGAGGCTGAGATAAGAGGCTCACTGCAAGTTCAAGGCCAGCCTGGGCTATGTAGTGAGCTCAAAGGCAGTATGAGCTACATACTAAGATGCCATCTCGAAAAAACAAAATATGAAACAACAACAAAACAGGTGAGAGAATAAGTAGAGTTACCTAAAATCTGAATTGAATTAAACCAAGAAGCATAATCCCACTGTAAAGGTCTCCAGTTTTGATGGGAAAAGAGAATAAGTGAGAAAAAAATGACTGAAATATTATTTTAGCAAATATTTTATTTTTAGTTCTAATAGTGTGTAGTCCTTATAAGTTAGGAAGTTTTTGTTGTACATTCAGCTCATTTGATCTTCACAATCATGAGGAAATCAAAGTTTTATCATAAATGTGAAAGGAGCCCAATGGTAGAACACACGCCTAGCAGGTTCGAGGGCCTGGGTTCAAGTCCTAGCACCGAAAGAAGAGAAGAAAACTTTGAGAGCTCAAATGAGATCTCAGGCTACAAAGGTCTCCTTGTGAGTGGCGGACTAGGTCTCAAATCCAGATACTCTTACCTGTAGGATATGAGCCTTCTGCTCTTCACGCTGCACAGGAAAGAGTTCTTTCAGGCCGGGCGTGGCAACACAGCCGTGTAAGCCCAGCTCTCGGGACATAATGCTCTTAGCTGCCTGCTGTGCTGATAGACAAGCTACGCCCGTCCAAGGTAAAGAAAACCAAGAATTTTCTGTTTCCTGTGACTTTCACATAAGCCTAGACTCCAACTAACTAAAAAGTTTCTTTCCATAAGTTTTTTTTTTTAAGATGGTTCTCCCTCAGCCCATTTTTAAATCCTGGGTGTTTGTGAATTGGATGTTCCTTCAGAAGGGATGACGTGTCAAAATCAGATTTTAAAAATGGAGTAAGGTCACTAACAATGAGGATTTAAATCATTATGGGCTCTTATTTCTATCATAATTTATTTTTAGAATTTTACAGTGGAGACTAAGATGTGCCATGAAGCAAAAGACAGGCATGCTGAGATATGTCTCCATCCTTAGGCAGAACAGAGACTAATCCAAAACACTTATTAAATGCAGCAGGCTCTCCTTGTACCCCTAGAATTTTGTACTAGTTCTTGTTCTAGCTTTGGAAAATCTTTTGATCTAAAACCTCTTATGGGCAGTATACATGGGAAATATATATCGTTTTCCTCAGAAAAGAGAGTAAATTGTTAACCTTGCCTTTAATGCTTCTTGTACATTGCTGTATTTTTCTACTCTCTGTGGTAATTTCTTGGAAGCCATAAAGGATTGTGAAGCACCTAATCATGTTATTTTCATGTATTTTTCTTAAAATGTCTTTTTTTCAAATTATGTTTTATTTTGGAGGGGAGATTATACTTTTTCCTAGAAACTTTCTGTTGTAATGCCCTAACCTGGACATAGACCCATGTTGTGAGTTGGCTGTGCTTAATCAGCTGGTCATGAAGTTATGAAAAAGTCTCTTTACTTCTTAAACTTCAGTTTTCTTATAGGCAAAAATGGAAAGTTTAGCTTCGATGTCTTTTCAAGGCATTTGTTCAATAAATGTTTGTTAGTATTTATAGAAAATACAAGTGTTCAGAAAATATTCATTGAAGAAATAAATAGTAGCCTGGTTTTTGTTTTGCTTTGGTTTTGGTTTTTTGAGACAGGGTCTTGCTCTTTAGTCCAGGCTGGCCTTGAACTCATATCAGTCCTCCTACCTCAGCCTCCCAAGTGCCGGAATCACAGGTGTGTACAACCACGCCGGCTTAGCCTGTTTTGCTTTTGTTTTTGTTTTTATAATCTGTGTGTTAGGCCAGAATTATGAGGACCTCTCTGACATCAACGGAATGAGAAGAATGTCTGGGAATGGGGACATGATAGAGGCCCTCCTGCTGGAAAGAGTCTTGTGGGGTCAGGAACTCCGAGTCTGGTGATCATTAATACGGTAATGTAGGTCTGTGAAGAGTGGTGAGCAAATTTTGACTGTAAGACTTTGAAATTTTCCAGTCTTACTTCCATGGACATGACTGAAACTAGGAAGGGATTGAAGAACCGTGTTCTTACACTGCTGTGGCAGGAAAGCACAGCAGACAACTGACCAACCGGGAAAGGCAGACACTGCTGGAAATCTCTGGGTAACAATATTCTCTTAGGCTCGGGTGGGCCCAGTGGTGCACGCCTGTAATCCCAGCACTCGGGCGGCTGAGACGGGAGGATCACAAGTTTGAATCCTGCCTGGGCAGCCTCGTGAGACCCCATCTCAAAATAAAAAATTAAAAATGGTTATATTTCAGGGTATAGAGCCCCTGAGTTTTATTCTTAGTACAAGGGGAAAAAAGATTTTTTAATTCTCCTAGGTTCTCTTCAATTACAAAAGAGGTTTTGACTACCAAATTTCCCAGTACTTGGAAATTTCTACTTTCTCAGATCTCTGTTATAATTTAGTACACAGAGAAAAATGTCTGGATGAATAAACATAGTAACAGTGGTTGCTGTTGGGGATTGAGATTATTGGACAGAGACTCCCATTTTTATTTTCCACACTTTGGAATAATTTGTATTGCTTTTGTTATAACAAAAATAATTTTAGTCTGCTATATTCATATAAAATTCAAAGAAAATAGGTTTCTCATCCAGGCAAGTCAGGCAACGATATGATTCTCAAACTGAGCAAAAAGAATTATTCTCAGGTGCAAGGGGTATAGCTCAGTAGCAGGCCATGCACTTAGAATACCAGGGCCCTGGCTTCCACCCCCAGCATCACACACACACACACACACACACACACACACACACACACACATGCACACACAATCTCACTCATACAGAATTATTCTCTACTTTCTAAATTAGATTTTACCAACATGACTTAAGTTTGTAGACATTTGGAAGAAAACTATTTTGATTCTTTTTTTCTTTTCATAAGTATTTGATTATTGTATCCAGAGAGAGAGAGAAAGAGAGAGAAAGAGAGAGAGCACTACTCTGGATGAGTAGGGAGTATTCGAAAAGGAAATACTCCCACAATAACTTTGAAGAAAGATGAATACCAGTTTAGGCTCTGAGACAGATTTTCTTCCTATAAGCTAAACAATTTAATAATATCTCTAGTTATAAAATTCCCTACTTAGTTTCAGGGATTAGTTTGTGCAATTAAAAAAATCTGTTGAAACATTAAATTGTATATAATATTTCAGTTTTAAAAAGAATTTTCTGTTGACAAAGCTCTTTCATATTATTTCATTAGCTATTCTTCACATCTATTCCTGTGCTGCTATTCTCTGCAAGGGGAATGATCAAACGAATGAATGGTTGGGTGGATGAATAAATGGTTAGCTCAAAATCCTACAGGTAAGGAGCGGCAAAGGTGGGTTTGTGTTCATTGACTCTGTCTCCCTGGACTGCTTTTTGGCCCCCTGAACCCTGTTGTCTCCCCAGAACAAAGAGGTAGCCCTGCAGTGTTTTTTTCTTCTTTTCTAAGGCAGTAAATAAGTGGGTTATTTGTTCTAGTAAATTCTTGACCGGAGAAGATAAAAGACTAAGTCAGATAAGAAATATCTGCTTGCTACAGGTATGAATGACTTAGCTTATAACCTGTCTAGAGTAAATGTTAAGATTACTATGAATAACTCTTTGCAATTTTTTTTTTTTTTTTTTTTTTTGTGCTGGGGATCAAACTTAGTTAGGGCCTTGTGCTTGCAAGGCAAGCACTCTACCCACTGAGCTAAATCCCCAGCCCTCTTTGCAATCTTTGAGTGAACAAATTCATATTTCTTCTCCAGTGTGAAAAAGAAAATTTCCCCCGGACAGAGAAAAAAAAAATATATATATGTACCATTTCATATCATGTATACAAGATTCTGTCTGTCTGTCTCTCTGTCTCATAAAGTTTAACTAGGTCTGAAATATTCAGATCTTGACTCTATGTATTGAGTTTCATGTTTAAATTTATAGAATGATTTGTCCTGAAAAAGTGTTAGGTTGATAGATATACTCTGAAGAAAGAAAGGGACTATTAAGCTTTTGGGAATTGGTCAGCTTTTACCAAATTTGTTTTCCTTGTCTCATAATGTCTTTATCGAGTCTCTCTCCCTTGCTCGTTTGCTTGTTTTTAGAATTAAGCTGCTTGTTACAGGAAGAAACTTGTCTGTTTGCAGAGATGAATCCCCTCCCCTACTTTTCATTTGATGGTCACATGAATTTTTATTAAATTTCTTGGCTTTGGTTCTTGTGTTCTGAACAGCATTCTCCCTTCCACCTATTGTTCATGTGAACTGGTCATTCACAGCTGCATTTACAAATTGTTTTGGAAACTACTTGTTTCCTTTGTAGCACCAACTTCTGAAAAACATAATCTGCCCTTGGTGGATCCAGTTATGCCTGGTCCCCTTCCAGTCTAACCAGCTGGTACAGGTGATTAGCTGACATCAGTGGTGAATTACAGCTTTTCAATAAAAGGCACAAAATCCCTCTTGTTTCATTTTTCTATTTAAAACTTGAATATCCTTTATTTTTTTTTCTATTCTCAACTCTTACTCTTAGTTTTATCTGCCTCTTTGTAGTGAGGTATTTACCAACATGTCTCAATACAATCATTGATAAATATACATTATTCTGGCTTTAATTTTCTACTAACTTTAAATATATTTGAGGTACTATTAATATCCATTTACAATGTCCTTTTGATTGTTTTTTCCTTTGATTTAATGTGGAAAAAATTATGTTGAATATCATTATATAAACCAGTGATTTGATTTACTGAAAGTAAACCTAAGTAATGAAAATTCCTATCCCTTGGGCTTAGGCTTTTTTTTTTTTTTTGGTGGTGCTGGGGCTTGAACTCAGGCAGGGCCTTGGGCTTCCTAGGCAAGCCCTCTACCACTGAGCTAAATCCCCAATCCCTTAGGCATTATTTTAAATGTCAAAACTGCCCTTCCCCCGAAATCAACTATATTCCCTTCGCAGATAGTTACAAACAGAAATGAAGGAAAAAACTGAAATGCTTTTATTTATATATTGTGTATCAGCATTAAATAAAGTTGTCCTGAGTTTCTAACATAAATGCCTAACAGAAATCTCTCTGTGCCAAAGATGCAGCTCATTTCTGGACTTTTTTCTGGGAGCATATCATTTATATATAATTACTTTTAGTTCTGTTATACTTTTAAGCTGTAGTTTTCTTATTTTTGAAAGTACGCAGCAGTTATCACACTCACTTTTATGGGAGTCAAGGAGCACTGTGGTAAAATTATTGCTATTTCTCCCTAGTCTTGACTACAATCCTTCCGCCCCCAAAGGCTGCAGCCATAGGCCACGCTGCTTGGCCTGACAGGGAAGGGTTGCTTCTCCTTCTGGGACTTTCCTGAGTCTTCTTTAGTTTCCAAACATCCTGAAGCACTGGCTCTCCAAGAACTCTGGCAGACAGTCGCTACATTTGTAAATGCTAAACTTTGTCCAGATCCCTTTCCGCCTTGGTCTTCTACTACAAACTCAACTGTGAAGGCCTCCCAAGTACCAGCCTTCTTCCCAATCCCTTTGGGAGTTCCTCTAGCACAGTGAGTGTTTCTCTAAGTGTGGTCCCCTAGGGGAAGCCTCACGTCACCTGGAAACTTGTTAGAACTAGCAATTCTCTGGCCACACCCTAGGCCTAGTGAATTAGAAAGTCTGGGGTAGGGCCTATTAATGTTGTTTAATAAGCCCTTCAGGTGAGTCTGCCCTGCAACTCTCGGGAAGAGAGGATTTATATTCATCTCAGTAGCTACCCACTCTCACTTGTGTTTTTGTTTTTGTTTGTTTTTTTGATACTGGGAATCGAACTCAGGGCCTTGTGCTTGCTAAGCAAGCACCCTAACCACTGAGCTAAATCCCCAGCCCTCACTTGTGTTTTTGTTGTTTTGTTTTTCATTTTGTTTTGTTTTTTGAGACAGCGTCTCCCTTTATTGTTCATACTGGCCTTGAGTTCACGATTGTAGCCCAGGCTGGTCTTGAACTCATAATGTCTCCGCTTCTCAAGTGCTAGAAGTACAGGTGTACACCATCAAGCTCTAGCTCTCACTTGTTTTCATGGTAGATGCTCGAAAAGGTTTTCATCGGAAACTAGTCCTGATGAACAAACAAAACCAAAAAATTTGCTTAAAATTTGTTAATTAAAATAAATTAGTCTGAAGTCAATTTTCTAAAACTTATTTACTTAATTTTTACTGTTATGATTGACTAATTTACCTAAAATTCAGCTTCCTTTGTGTGTGTATTGCATCTATATCAGTTTCTATGCCTAATATTCTTCAAGCCATTGATGAAATCTCAACTCTCATTAGAAATCTGAAGTTCTTTTCACCTGGCTAAGTCATTACATCTTAGTTTCCATAACAAAGTAGCTACAGGTTTTCCTCAAAACACTATGAGCTTCTTAAGACAAAATCCTCTTATTCTTCTTGCTTTGTTTTATACAATGCCCTCTGGGTAGCAGATACTTGACAAATGCTTGTTGGTTTCAATGATAGCCTAGTAAAATAGTTGACAGGATAGCCTGAAGCCAAACCTTGTGTTTAAATGCCGCCTCCTCTACTTACTAGCTCTGAGACTTTGAGCAAAAATTTTTATGCCATCAGTCACTTTGTCTATAAAATGGGCACAGCATTAGAGTACACACCTCACAGAGTTATCCTAGAATAAAATACCCATACATGTGACGTTCACAGAACTACTTCAGGCATATACTAAGTTGTTCTCTTCTTTATTTTTCAAGTCGTGTTTGCTTTTTATCAACTATTTGTTTATATATCTTCGTTTCCTTGTCAATGTTCCTTTTGTACTTTTCTCCTGGCTTGGTAATGCCTTCTTGAAGCCTATGAAAGATACTTAAATTCTCACATGATAAAGGATGAGGTAAAGAGTCATGGGTAACTTGATAAGATTTAACAAAGTAGTTGAAGAGTTCATATTAGTTCAATTAGTAAAAAGTTGAGATATAGAGTGTGTCATATTTTAGTTAATAACCTGGAATTAACCTGGGTGTGGTGTTCATGCCTGCAATCCCAGTACTCTGGGAGGCTGAAGCAGTATACTTGCGTATTTGAGCCCAGATGGCTCAGTAACTTAGCAACTTAGCAAGACCCTGTCTCAAAAATAAAAAATAGAAAAAGGACTAGGGCTGTAGCCCGGTGCAAAGGACTTGGGTTCAATTCCCAGTAACATACACACACAAAAAAGTTGCAAGGTGCTGGGCATGGTGGTACACACCTGTTATCCTACCTACTTGGGAAGCTGAGACAGGAGGGTGGAAAGTTCAAGGCCAGCCTGGGCAATTTAGTGACCCTGTCTCAGAACAAAATAAAAATCTCAGTTGTAGAGTACTTGCCTAGCATTCATGAGGTCCTGGGTTTGATCATCAGTATATCCCACCCATACCTCCACAAACGAAAAGGAAAAAAAAATGGCAAGGAAAAATCCCTGCTAATCGTGGTCAAAGGAAAATAAACATGGAATGAGATCTATCAAACCTCATAATTACTGTGACAATCATACTTGTTTGTACTACTTTTAGGTGATTTTCCCCATGCAACTGCTGTTTTCCCAAGCCAAGTGTGAGCTAAGGTCCTTCATTTTTCTGCCTTTGGGACCCCTCCAATAATTAGTGGCTCTGTACCTCACCTGTAAAGGCTCCCTATCGCTCAATGGCTGTCCCAAGGGAGTGCCTCATTAAGGGTTCCCAGATACATTCGCTACTATATGGCAATAGCCCTTTCTGTCCTCTGCTGGTTTTTGTGATCTTCTATCTGTAGGCCAGGTACCTAAGCCTTGGAAACTGTCACTCTCCCAACTGTATCCCACAGCCCTTGGCGTTCAAGAATTTCTCTCATGTCTTGTTGTCACCTTAATTGCAATAAATAAGAAGTTTCGTGCTCACAAGCCCCTCAGAATTTTCAGTGAAACTGCTGTTGCACACATTTTCCTGTTGCCTCCCCATTCGTCCTTGAAAGGCACTGGGCAGAGGAAGGCCCTTGAGAATCACACTCAGAGTCACCATCCCTGTCCTGCTGGTCCTAAGCCCTTCAAACACACTCCCTTTCCTCAGAAGGAACCACTCTTCTGAGCCCTGCAGAGACCCCCTGAGGATGTCAGCCCCCTCCCAGTGGGTCCAACACGTATCCGACACTCTGCGTGCCATGGTTTGCATTTAGTGACACTCCCCAGTCTACAGCCACTACTTCCTGAATCTGTTTTGGGTGCTGCGCTCATGGTGATTGTGGTAACCCTGCAAAAACCCCCACCCTCGCTGTCACCACAGAAAGTGTCTGGCCTCTTCCTACAGCAGGGCCTTGCGAGCCAGGCGTCTGACTCTCCCTAGCCTTCTGTAGCCTCCTTGTAGTGCAGGTTCAGGACAGTAGAGCATTCTTGGAAGAATTAAGTGTGGAATACCATTTATGATAAAAGTAAAAGTTAACCCGTATAGAAGATAAGATGAAAAGTTACCAGGATAGAATTCAGGGCCTTGATTATTAGTTTTAAAAACATTTCAACCAGTAACTCTTCTATTCATAAACCTACCTTGGTCATTATTCTTTTCCTTAGACCTTTGCAGAAATCCATTTTTTTCTAAATACAGTCTATTTTTCTTCAAGATGCTAATTACTTCCTCTCCTTGGACCCTTTCGAGTCCCTGCGGTCTGTTTTGTGCTGGGGTTTAGAGTTCTCTTGTTTCTCTCAGAGGCACCAGAGAAGCGTCTTTTATTTATACCTTCAATATTAACCCTTAACGAGTATCTACAGTTGTTTGGCATAAATGATGTCACCCACTGAAACTGAGGCACCGTAATGGAGAATCATGTGCCACCAAAAACCTGTCATCCACATTCACAGATGTAAAAGCTGAAGCTGGACTTGACACACTGGGGAAGCCTGACTTGAACCTCTGGCTTCCTGGTTACTGAAAACCCCACCACTGAGCATCTTTTTTCTTGTCCTCCAGTTTCCTCTTTTGCTACTCTGCCACTAGTACTTAATAACTACGAGAAGAAGAAAAATTCTAACCCAGCAACAACAACAGAATCAGCAGTAGATGGAATAAAATGTTTTGATAACAATGTGATGCTGTTTCTCATGGGTGAATATTGGAGTATTCACAGTCAATATTTTCCAATAAAAATAATTAAGAAATAATTCCCAGGTTTCCCTAAAAACCCTGGGCTCATTTCCTGAAGTAGTGAAAAGCAGATACCTAGAAAATAGGGAAAAATTTATTAACTCGTAAGGCTGGAACTTGGCAGGGAACTCAGCCTCAGACTAACCTAATTTAAAAAGAAAAAAAAAAAAGACAAGACCTAAAAGGAGTGTAACAACAAAATGTCAAGTTCACTTCTGAATCTACAAAACAATAAAGCCACGCAGTACAAAAGGGAGGAAGAGTGTCATATCCTTCCAATTACTTACACCCTCTTCTGGTGAGTTATGCACACTCTGCTATAAAAATAAGACGTCCTTCCGAGAATTGCCTTGTTGGTATTGTTACTTTTCTCAGGTGTGTAAGTTTTTTTAAATGTGCGTTTCCATATTTTAGATAAATATTCCAAACAAGTTTTACCTCCTCATGAATCACAGACAAAAAAATTAACCCTAATTAATGTTTTGTTGGTGCTTGTAATTTATATGCTTAGCTTTGAAGATCAAAACATAGTGTATATGTGCTCACACGTTGCTTACTTTCTCCCACACACTCTGATGTTATCTGGTCATTTTCTAATTGAAAACATCAGCATCAGAAATCTTGAGTCGTGTGTGTTGTTACATGTAAACACCAAGTTTGGGGTAGCAGTCAAGCGGGAGGAAGGTGCAGAGGTCAGATCCACCAGCTCTGACACCAGAATCTGACACTAGCCTGTGGCCTGGGCAAAGACTTCCTTGGGCCTTAGTTTCTTCATCTGTGAAATGTGAATTACGCATAATAGTATATGGAAGTTGCGTAGCACAGAGTCTGGCCTAATGCAGGTATGTGACACATATATAATTGTGGTTAAGAACACAGACTCTGAAAAAACAAAAAAGATTCTGGCGACCTGGGTTCAGATCTAACTTCCCTAACTGGGCAAGTTACTTCTCAATGGTTTTGTTCTTTCATGTGTAAAATGAGAATAACTATAGTGCTTATCTCATAGGGTCGTTGTGAAGATTTAAAGAATTAAAATATGTGAACCCCTTACAAAAGTGCTCGCTGTACAGTAAGTGTTCAACACCAGGTAGTATTATTATTTGAAAATTGCACTGTCTAATATAGTAGCCGCATGTGCTTCTGAGCATCTGAAATGTAACCCTATGTTGTGCTCCAAGCATAAAAGGCATAGTGAATTTCAAATACTTGATATGAAAATGTAAGCTATCTCAATAGTTCTTATTTTGATTACATGTTGAACTGATAATATGGATTTTTGGGTTAAATAAGTTAATTTAACCCGATAGTTAATAGAATTCATTTTATTTTGTTTCTTTTCACTTAGTGTAGCTACCAGAAAACTTAAAAGTACAAATGTGGTTTGTTACTTCAGAATATAGAAACCTTAAATATAGAAACATTAAAACAAAGAGTTCAAAGAAATGTTTGCCTTTTAGTTTAGTTAAAAATGCAGGATACTTATGGTATATTTTTAAAAATCATAAATAAAGAAATGTTGAAGAAAAGCAAGGGAATTACAAAGTACTGAGTGAAGCCATTAGAACTGCCAAAGAAGTCAATGCAATTTAGGTTGCGTTAAGTTTTCCAGAACAATTGTTCCTTTCTCCTCTAGAGTGTTTTGTTCAGTTTGTGATTACATTTTAAGAAAGACAGAGGCAGTGGGCATGGTTGCATACTCCTGTAATCCCAGCACCGTGCGAGGCTGAGGCTGGAGAATTGCACGTTTGAGCCCACCCTGAGCAATTGAGCAATTTAGCAAGACCTTGTCTAAAGGAAAAGGGTGGGGGGAGGGGGGATGCAGCTCACTTCCATCCTTAGTACCATGATGAGGGTGGTAGGTACAGACGTAGGTAAACCAGAGTGCAACCTTGATTAAGAGACCTAGGAGGATGAGAGTTTCTCACTGCCGTGTCACAGAATGGAGGAACTGTGGGTGGTTAAGGAGAGGAACGTATTTAGCCATGTGAGGGAAAGGCTTAAAGGAAGGCACGACCACTGTTCTCAAATTCTAGAAAGTTTGCCATATAGAAATGGCAAGTTAGGTCCGAGTTACAGAAATACTTCAGCTTTAATATATGCAGCAGCATTTTAACAATTAGTGTCGACCAAAAATGGAATGAGCTACCTTTTAGAATATTCAAGACTTTGTCACCAGAAATTAATCAGAGAATTATAGAGAGGTAGGCAGATGAAAGACATCCAAAGCCTTTTTAAATTCTGAGATTTCATGATTAAGGTTGTGCTACCAATCCTGGAATAGAGCTGCCAATTCATGCATCATGACCAGAATAACTAGAGTCCTGCAGTTTTAATTAAGTTTTGTAAGAAGATACAGAAATTTATTGGTGCTTGCTCACAAAGCAGGAGTTATTGCAGAGGTACTCACGATGAACGATGTGGTCTTCCAGGGGCACAGTGACAGACCAGGCTTGTCACAAACTGTGACAGGAACTGAGGTGGCAATTACTATCTTTCTCTCAAAGGCACCGGTCTCTCTCTTCCTTATGTTACCACTCTTCTCTCGGCACCCCACTCCATCTTATTCTGCAACTGCCTGATTTATGTAACTCTACTCACTCATCATCCACGTTTCCTGACAGCTTCATCTTGTCTTTCAGGGCTCCCCATCCTCGAACCTGCCCTATGACTTTAAGAGCTCGAGTCTTCCCACCCACATGTTTCAGTCTTTGACTTTCCCGGTTCCAGTTTCATGAAAGGAGTGCTTGGTTCAGCTTCTCTTTCTGAGCCAGGACACTGGCCACAGCATGGATGGATATTCCTTGAGTCAAATGGTGTCATAGTTTGTTTTCTGTTGCTGTCACAGAATTCCTGAGACTGGATGATTTATAAAAAATATGGATTAACATGTTCTTGGTAAAAAAAAAAAAACAGAGATTAAACCAGGTGAAGTAGTATATGCCTTTAATCCCAGCTACTCAAGAGGCTCAAGGAGGATCACAAATTCAAGGTTAATCTTGGTAATTTAGCAAGACTTTACCTCAAAATAATAAATAAAAAAAGAAGGGCTGGCGATGTGGCTCAGTGGCAGAGCACCCCTCAGTTCAATCTCTCTAGCAGAGAGCTAGAGAGAGCAAGAGTGAGAGAGATGGAGACAAGGACAGATTTGAATCACAGTTCTGGAGGCTTGGAATCTAAGAACATGGTGCTGGTGTCTGCTTAGCCTCATGGCAAGAGGGGCAAGTGGGACCCTAAAAAAGAAAGAAATGGAGCAGGACAGGGGGACACACATGTGTAATCCAGCGCTCTGGAGGCTGAGGCAGAAGGATCTGGAGCTGGAGACTAACCTGGGTTATGGAGGGAAAAGGGGCTAAACTCCTACAATAATAGCTAACCCCTTCCCAAAGGAAAAGAATCATCTATTCATGAGGCCTCCACCCCATGACCCAAACATGTCCCAGTAGGCAGCACCCCCTAGTGCTTTTTCATTGAAGAATTAAATCTCAGCATGAGTTTTGGTGGGGACATACTACATGCAAATGATAGGATATGGTTTTCATAGACTCAAATAACTGCGGGTGGGGAGTTCTACTTAGGTGAGAAGGGAAGTTTCTACCAGAAGCAGATGTAGGTGGGCCAGGAAGTTACTGATACTTCCAGGATCTCCACTGCAAGATGGAGGCCATTACATTTACACTGAGACATTCAGGAATCCACTAAAGCTTACATGTACTAGAAAATTGTCTATTCAAAAGCTTTGGGACTAATGTAGATTTCGTTCTTCAAAGTATTCTTGGACCAGCAGCATTCGTATCACCTAGAAGCCTGTTAGAGACCAAAATTCTAAGTCCCACCCAAGACCTAGCAAATGAAAAGGTACATTTTGATAAGATTTCCAGGTGATTTATATGCACACTAAAATTTGAGAATGATGACATCCAACATGGAGTGCACACCTGTAATCACCGCTACTCGGGAGGGTGAGGCAAAAAGATTGAAAGTTGGAGCCCAGCATGGGTGATTTAGTGAGAGTCTATCTCAGAGTGCTTGCATAACAAACGCAAGGCCCTAGTATAGGTAAAAAAATTAAGAAGTGTAGATCTAGCAAGAATTGGTTTGATTTAGGGGTCCCCCACCCTGGTACTAAGGATTGAACCCAGGGCCTTTGCATTGAGGTATGTCCCCAACTGTTTTAAAAATTTGAGACAGGTTCTTGTTAAAGTGCCCAGCCTGGGCTCAAACTTGTGATCCTCCTGCTTTAGCCTCCCAGAATGCTGGGATTATACCTGTGTGCCACCACGCACTTCTGGTTTAGGTCTCTTAATGGATTTTACGAGTAAAACTTCTAGTAATATGTTATAGCCATGTGAGAACCAAGTGATAAATTGTCAGAAAATTTGTGAGCTGGTTGGTTTTGTGTTTGGAGGCTTGAAATCAATTATTCTGAGAGTATTTACAACATGGAAATAGGCAGATACTGGCAATTCAATTATTTTATACTAGAAAACCAGTTGTTAAACTTTTACCAGCATGCTGCGAGACAGTTCTGAACTCCTCATTCAATCTGGAATTAAACTAGTCTCCTCAGGAGATTGAGAAGCTCCTACATATGTTGGAGAAGATGAAATGAGTTGCAATATGTCATTCACAGAATGTTCAACTTTAAGACTGAGAAACTAGCCAGGCACAGTGGCCCATTCCTGTAATCCCAACACCTACGCGATTCAGGCAGGAGATTACACATTTGAGCCCAGCCTGGACTTTATAGTGAGTTCAAGTCTGGCTTGGACTACATAGTGGGACCTTGTCTCTAAAAACCAAAAACCAACCAAACTTAACAAGAAATCCTACTGTTTTAGATGATTTTTTTAATTAAAAAATAATCTGATTCTGAAATGAGCAGATGTGGGGATAAGTAGGGAATCTAGGTGTTGGTAATACTTTAAATCCAGATAGATAGGCAGACAGGCATTGGAAATTCTTCCGTACTCCTGAGCTCCGTCTCCATCCTTTTTTATTTTTAATTCTGAGACAGGGCCTTGCTAAGCTGCCCTGGCAGGACCCGAACTTGTGATTCTCCTGCCTCAGCCTCCTTCAATACTGGAATTACAGATGTGTGTCACCACACCTGGTAATAGTGAACATTTTTTAAGTGAACAGCAGTTTCTATGTAGAGTTGGAGAAGATAGGACTGGGTAGATTCTGGCCCTAGAGGCATGCCACATGAAGAAGTTTTATAGCCTACATTATAGTGAGTAAAAAATTATTAAAACAACTCCTCCCCAAGTTAATGTTATTTGGAAGCAAATGTTTCGTGGTATGATATAGGGAGTGGTTATCAAGTATAATGACAGGCCAGTGTATCAGCATCATCTGAGAACCTATTATAAATGCAAATCCAGCTGGGTGTGGTGGTGCACATCTGTTGTCCCAGCACTCTGGGTAGCTGAGGCAGGAGGTTGAGAAGATAGAGCTCAGCCTAGGCAATTTGTGACTTCTGTCCAATAAGAGAATCTATTTTCAATACTAACTCCAAACAGGAATTGACTCTGCTCATAGAGGGGTTTCCAGCACAGATGGAAGGTACTTGAAGGTAGTGATACTGATCAAGACAACTACAGGGCTGGGCACAGATTTAGAAGCTTCTCCCAGGGATGTTAGACAAGCTGGCATTTTGCCAAGACTCCTGGAGCATCTAAATCTTCCTAGAAATCAACAGGAAAAGGTTTTTTTTTTTAAGAAAAAATTGTTATTATTGTTTTTTGAGACATGGTCTCACTATGTAATTCAGGTTGGCCTTGAACTCACTATATAGTCCAGGATGGCCTCAAATTCATTGAGTTTGAGGCAATCCTCCTGCCTCAGCCTCCTGAGTGCTGGAATTACAGGTGTGCACTATCGTGCCTGACCATAAAGCTGAATTTTAAAGTGAACTCTGAGGAGGAGTATAAACACAGCCTAACTCACTTCTGAAAATGCTAATATGAACAAAATGACATCCTGCCATATATGGGCGAGGCAGACTAGGGTGTGGCAAAACTGACTGGGGATGTGGGTATGATGTGTCAATGATGGAGCACCTGGAACCAATCAGAGACTGTTATCTTCCATCCTTCATGGGAGAACTCAAGCAGGTTTTGGATAGGATGACCCCACCTAATGTCAGCTGGAGGGGTGGGAGATACAGAAGATGACAGCTGTGTCCTCCCTTTCACAGTGGTGGGCCCTCACCCTGCAGGGTGTACTTCTTTTCCTACTGTTAATTGTCCCATACTTGCTCTGCAGGGCATGTTTCTTTTCCTACCTTTAATAACTGTAAAACCTTATTACCTTTTGTATTTGTTTTGTCCAATTCTTTGTTCAGGACAAGAAGAACCTAGAAGGGATCTCCAGGAGAACCCAGAACCCTAGAACCCAATAACACGGGGACAATAGTGTCAATTCTATAACTACATAAGCAGATATTTCATTTTGCCTCTTGGACACTTAATTATGACTTCTATTTCTGAGCACTTACACTGTGCCAGATACTGTAGGAAGTACCTCCGTAAACTGTCTCATTATTAGCCTGTATCACAAATGAGGACGTGGAGATCCAGAGAAGTATAGCAACTTGTACTGTACCACACAACTAGTAAGTTGTGATCCTGGAATCCAAACCCAGATGGTTTGACTCTCGAGCATCACCAGCTAACCCAAAGGTTCCACTGCTTCTCTTCAGCAAGGAGAACTTTAGTTTGTATCAAATATTTAAAGGGTTAGAGTTCCCATTTCAGCACATGGATTTTTGTCTTTTTTTATTTAAATTACGTCCTTTTATAGTTTTCATAAAGTTTCAAACGAAAAGCCCTCTTTATGTACTGTGATATAGCTAGACACTGGGCCCCACCTAACTAATGCCGCTAAGTTCCAATGTCCAAACAGGGCAACGAGGTGAGCTCTACATACTGCCCACTGCTGAGTCTCAATACGGAAAGCTTCAAAGCCCCCATTAGAACAGGAAATATATACGGAGAGGCCTGCAGATGGGGGCTAACTGACCCCCACTTGTGGAGAAGGAAGAAATGTAGAGACTAAGAACCAAGTCTCTAATCTGGAACCAAGTCCCTAATCTTTGCCTGAAAAGGACCAAGTGAATTTGCATGTATTCTTGAAGCAAATTATTTTTTAAGTGTCCTGGGGGTAACGACTGATGGTTTTTTCATTACATCTATGCATACCCAGGTACACTGCTTGACACACGACAGAAGCTCACATATTTGTGGGAAAAAAAAGGGAGGATAGGAGGAAAGAAGGGCAAGAAGGAAGAAATTTATACAGGTAAATTCATGTTTCTTTCTTTTTTTTTTTGCATAACAGTTACAAAAGGTTGTGGAACCTTTGAACTAACTGCTTAGGTGTTAAGAGAAGGCAAGCAGCTTTCTAACTTTATGTAGATGAGTACTACATATAAATGTGAAATAAAGCATCTGGGGAATTTTTACCTAGATCCAGTCCATCTTCTCTGGGCAGTTCCATGGAATTAGGTTAAATTTGTACGCTTCCCATTCCCAGAGTTACTACTTCATGTACACATTTATTAAACAAACATTTACGGAGTGCCTCCTACGTGCCCACTACTGTAATAGGTGCCGAGGTTACAAAAACGAATGGCCTCAATTCTGCCCTCGAAGAGCTCGGACTGGTGTGCAAAAACGTTGTGATGGCTCCACAACTCTACAAATTTACTAAAAAAAAAAAATAGTGAACTGTACAATTTACTAAAAAAACTCTGTGAATTGTATGGCACATAAATTATGTCTCAAAATTGCTTCAAATAAACTGGTGTAACTCTGGATACTACACAAAACCAGGGTAAGGTGGTTATAACTCAGCCTGGCAAGTCAGAGGGAAGCTTCCTTGGTGAGTAAAGTCCGAGATGAAATTAACAACAAAAAAGTTGCCTGGTAACGTGGTGCAAGATACTTAGCAGAGAGGGCAGGCTGAACCGAATCAGGGAGTTGAGAAACTGGGGGTGTGTGTGTGTGTGTGTGTGTGTGTGTGTGTGTGTAGTCAGGTAGGGAGAGGCCAGAGGGAGCCTTTAGAGATGGCCAGTCATTGGAGGGTTTTATTTAAACTGGGAAGTGGTATAATCCGTGATCAGAATTGTTTTAGATAAACCACACCGACAGTTGTGACGTAATGGAAAGGACATCAGGATTTTTTCCCCCCGCAGAATAACCTGTGCATGGGTCTCAGAGCTGCCATTCTAAAACTAGACGTGTTACATAATATCAAGTATTATACTTTTATTCAATTGCCCCTCATGGCACAGCGTGGGGGAGTGTAGAGAAGATTAATATAAGATTAACATAAAACCACTGTTGATTTTTACAGAGGTGAAAGGAAGCTACTTAGGGAGTAGCTTCTACTTGGTGGGGAGCCTGGGGCTTGAACCCGGGTCCTCAAACTTGGCAAGTGAGCACTTCGCCACTGAGACACAGCTTCTTTCCACTTCTGTGGGTTTTTAAAAAGTCCTTAACAAACTGGGAAGGTTTCCTCACTATTAGAACCTTTCTGAATACATTTGCATGATAAAAAAAACCAGAAGAAACGAATAAAATAAGTTAACAGCGTCTCCAACAAGACCGCCCCGCCGGAACCACGGCACCGAGGGTTGCGCGCGGGCAGCACGGAAAGCTCCCAGGGACACCGCCACGCCGGCAGCGAAGCCGACCCTCGTCCCCGCCCCGCCTCTTGCGCCTTCTAAACCCTTCCCCCTTCGCCGGTTCTAGAGCGGAACCTTTCGACACGCTTCGCGGGTGAAACGTCGGACAGATTTTGTCAACACAACCCGAAGTGCTTAACATGGCGGCGGCCGTAAGATGCCTCGGCAGGGGTAAGGCAGAGCGTTGTCCTGGCCGTAAACTAGTTCTGGCACTGAGTTGTGGTGCGGCAGAGGGCCAGCCAGAGTCGGCGGGGCACGGGTCACCTCTAGGGGCGCGAAGTGCGTCGTGTTCTTTCTGGTTCCAGGTTCTCTGGACCGTCGTCCCGTTTTAAAAAGCGACCTTCCAGGGCTTTCACGGCTTGCCGGAGCCGTCTCTGGAGGAGGCCGCGGCAGGCGGACCGCACGACTGCCCGACACCGGTGGGCGAGGCGAGGGCGGGGTCCCGGTCCCGGGGGCGTGGGCGGGGGCTCCGCGGAGTGTGAGACGTGCGCGGAGTTAAGAAAGGTGCTGTGTGTAAGCGGCTTATGTCCGTAAACTTCGACAGTTTTAAAAGCGCTTATTGGTGCTTTCTGCAGGCGATGCCAGTTCATCCAGACGATATCTAATTTAGATCAACGTTTCTATTCAGAGGCAAATTCTGTAGTATTTCTTGATAGCGGCTCTCCAGGGATGGCTGAAGCTCACAACTTGCGTCATTCAGCTAGAATGGCAGTCTTTTTTTTGTGTAGTGCCTTTTCGTTTTTGTTTTGCGTGTGTGAAGCACAATGGTACGCTGTATGCTGTTACTGGATTAAGGTAGGTCGTCAGGTGGAGTCAGCAGCTAGAATCACCATTTTACAGAGCAGGAAATTGATCCCGGTATGTTGGCCAAGTTTCACACAGTAAGTGGAAGAAGACCTGGAGCTTGTACTCCTTCTAGGCCACTGATTTTCTTCAGTGCTGGGGATTGAACTCACTCATGCCAGGGAGGCCTCTGCCCCGAGCCACACCCCCAGTCATTGGTCCCCAGCTTTAGAACTACATCTGTTTTCCTTATGAGCTTCTTAGATGCTTAGTGTCAAGACCAACATCCTTTACTCGGAATAGTTGTTCAAAATTTAAATTGGCAAGAGACCACAACAGACTCAAGTAAGTTCTTTTCCTTCTCTCTCTCTTTACTTCCTTCCTTTTTTCCTTCCTTCCTTCCTTGTGTTATCTTCATGTATGACAGAAAACCAAAAAGGGAACAGAAAGATATCATTCCCTTCTTGCCGCATTTTCTCCTCTTCCAGGATACTTTTCCTTAATTTTTTTCCTATTTCATCTGTAATTCCTTCTCGTCAGTTTCTTGGTTCCTTTTCCTTTCCCCAGTCTCTTTTCTTGGACTGTCACAAAAGCTTGGATTCCATACCTTTTTGGTATTTAAATTTACTTTTTTGGTGTGAATTCACTCTTTTTTTTTCTTTCTCCTGGAAATTGAACCCCAGAGCTTTCACACTGAGTTACAACCCCAGTCCTTTTATTTATTTATTATTTATTTATTTATTTTGAGACAAGGTTTTGCTAAGTCACTAAGTTACCAAGTTGCCTGGCTGGGCTCAAACTCGTCGTCCTCTGCCTCAGCCTCCAGAGTGCTCATATCGCAGGCATGCATCACCACACCTGCCTGTGAATTTAGTCTTTCAGTGAGCTCATCCATGTTTTGTGACTTTAACTATTGTCTGCATTTTAATGACTGTCAAATCTATGTCTGTATTTGGGACCTCCCTCCTAAAGTTAGTCTCCTACACTTCTGAATGTTCTAGGTCTCTGTTTGGATAGCTTATGGGCACCACATATTTAAAATCATTTTCAGAGCCTGCAATCTTCATCTCATCTGATGGCAGCTCCACCCTTTCAGTTGTCCAGGCCAAAACTTGAGAGGATCTTTGACTCCTCTGTTTTTCTCACACTTAACTTTAAGTAGCTAGAAAATCCTATCGACTTTATCTTCAAATAATACAGATTCTGACTTCTTACCATAATGCTGCACCTACCTTGTTCTAAGCCACCACCATCTTTTACCTGGATTTCTCTATAGGTAGTAAATTGTTCCTTTAAGAATTTAAATCATGTTGTCCTGTGCTCAGAATTCTGCAAAGTCTGAAGTCCTTACAGTGGCCCATAACTGTGCTATTCATTTTGTTAGTCACCACTGAACACTCCATATTGGGCTAGTTTGAATTTAGTGTCCTCCCTCTCTCCATCTCTCCCTCCCTTTCTTCCTTCTTCCCCACCCCCCTTCCCTGGCTTTCTTCTTCCTTTCCATCTGAGCTCTGAGGTACAGCCCTGGTCCTTTTTTATTTTGACACAGGGTCTCCCTAAGTTGCCCAGGTTGGGCTGGAACTTGTGATCCTCCTGTTCTGTCTCAGCCGCCCATAGATTTTTATTTTTAAGATATATGTATTTTTGCTTTTATTTGCATTTATTTTATGCTGAATTTATTACTGTGTGTAAGTTTTTGTTTCATCACTTTCTTCTGGGGAATCTTTTCTTCAGTGCAACCTCTTCTTCTGGTTTAGGAACCATTTGATTTCTTTTTAGTACGGATCACCTAAATATGGCAGGGGAGCTTATATATGGGTTAACCTGATCATGAGCAAGGTAAGCATGGTGGTGTGTCCTAGAAGCTTTGTTCACTGGATAGATTCAATGACCAGAGAATTGATATCTAAATCTTGAAGTTCAGCTGTACTCGCTGCATTTTTAAGTGTGGGCTGTAAAAATTCATCACTTTTTGCAGAGCACAAGCCCTGTGTTTACCCTCACTGTTTGTCATGAGCTACATATCAGCTCTTCCATTGTAAGGCCAAAATGGTACATGCTGCTCATTTAAAAGTAACATCTTTTAGGTACTTGGTAACTTTTTGCATATGCAGATTCTTTATGGTCACTGCAGCTTTATAGGCGTTCTTAAAGTGAAGATGAAGATTTGAACCTCGTGGTTTGCTTGGTTTTTGGGATTTTCTGGGTCAAGAGAGTAGTGAACCATTTTCACAGATCGCCTTAGGCTGCTTACAGGAAGAGCAGTATTTTCTTTTTAATTGACCTGTAATGTACATATTTATAGGGTACAATGTCACATAGCAACTCTGTAATGATCAAATCAGGGTAATTGGCATATCTGTCACTTAAGACATTTGCCTTTTCTTTGTGTTGGGTAAAGCACTCAAGATCCCCTTTACTGGTTATTTTAAATTAATTGTTGTCAACAGCTGCCCTACTGTACTATGAAACATTTGAAGTTATTCCTCCGATCCAACAGCACCCCTGTGTGTATTAACCATCCTCTTTCCCTCCCTTTTCTCCCCTAACCCATCCCAGCCTCTGGTAACCATTCTTTCTACTATGAAATTGACTTTTTAAGATTCTGTTTCCAAGAACATGCATAAATACACATTAGATTTTGAAGGCTTAGTTAAAAAAAAAAGTAAAACATCTGAATTGAACCCAGGGTCTTTGCAGTGAGCTACATCCCCAGTCCTTTTTATTTTTTGAAACAAGGTCTAAGTCAGGATTGCCCAGGCTAGGCTCGAACTTGTGATTCTCCCACCCTAGCCTCCCAGAATGCTGGGATCATGAGTGTGTGCCACCATGCTTGGCTTGTTTTTACCTTTTTTAAATTGAAGCTATTAGAAAATTTAAAATTATATGTTGCTCACATTATACTTCTGTTGAACAACAGTCATCTACATCATCTGTTACTTGCCTTCTTTCCCCAACCTCCAGCTTACCTCTCTGACCTCTTCTTCATTTAGCTTCCTTCATACTCTGCTGTAGTCACGGTGGCCTCCTTGTTTCTTTATTTCTGTTTTACAACAGGATCTTGCTATGTAGCTCAGGGTAGCCTTGAATGCATCATGATCCTCCTGCTTCAGCCTTCTCAGTGCTGGGAATCACAGGTGTTTGCCACCACTCCCAGCTCTTCCTCATTCCTTAAACACACCAAGAACACTTCTGCCTTGGGATCTTTGGCCCAGAATGCCTTTCTAGATACTTGTACTGTTAACGTTCTCATTTTTTTCAAGTCTTTGCTCAAATGTCACTTTTTAAATGAGCTAGCTTTTTTTAATCACTTTATTTAAAATTGTAAGCCACTTTTTCCTCATACTCGGTCTCTTTATTTTGTACTCTTTCTCTCCCTCCATATTATATTTATTGATATTGTCTTTCTTCAGTAGGACATAAACTCCATGAGGATAGGGATTTTGTGTTTTGTCCATTGATATATCCTAAATCAGTGATGGGTTTTTTTAGAGCTTTCATTAATACAAACAGCCCACTGTGGCATGCGTGCCATCAGTTCACCATCACTGATTTAATTGTTTAAAGCAGTGCTACCACAGGTAACACAGATACAATGTGATCAAAAAATATAGTGAATATTCACATTTAAGTTTCTTACAATAAAAGACATTGCCATGAATGCCCCTAAAGTGTCTTTAGTTGTGCTATTGTGGCTGTCTCCATGTACTGAATTGATTAAAAACATTTACCTTTCATGATTGGCTGAATAAGGTGGATTAGGACACATTGTAATGTAATGTTTTTATGATCCTGTCTTTCTGTTACACAGCACTTGGCAGCAGCATTCATTATTTTTGGTCACACCATGTAAAGATACTCACGAAAGCAGACTTCCAGAACTGCTTCAGAAAGTGGCAAGAATGATGGGATAAGTGTGTTTGAAGAAAGGGAGAGTAAACCGAGGACAATTAATGGCATCGTATCTTTTATCGTAATACATTTTTTAATTTAAACATAGGTTATATTTTTGATCAGCCCTTATGTTTTTGTTGGCACATTCATTATTGCATAAATGAATAATGGATCATCAAAAAATGCCCCCTCTTCCAGCGAGAATTGCTTTGGTATATCTTGCACCACATCCCTTGTCTTAGTTACTTTTCTCATTGCTGAGACAAAATACCCAAAACGAAGTTAAAGGAGCAAAGGTTTATTTTGGCTCACAGTTTGTAGAGGTTTCAGTTCATAATTGGCTGGCTCCATGGCAGAGCGGCATCTCAGAGGAGAAACAGTTCACGGCAGGCAGAAGGCAGGATGGTAGCAAAGCAGCAAAGTAGCGAGCTACAAGCGACTCTTTCTGTCCCTTATGTTCTATCCAGGCTACATGCCTTTAGGGTGGGTAGCACTCAAACTAGGGTGGGCCTTCCCATTTATTTATACCCAGAACTATGCCAAAGCAACCAGTGGACTTATTTAGTAATCATACACCCTTGATCCTAGTATCATTCACTTAATCTCTGCACCACACACTCTAGATCCAGCCACCTCTCAAAAGCCTCACCTATGACCCCATGAGGCTTTTGGTGGGACATCTAGACACAAGCCATTTTCTCTTTATAGTTTATGTAGTAAGACTTGTGTTTTCTTCTAAAAATCTAGTGTCTCTGCTAATACAACTTTTTGTGCTTAACCTTCAGGCAGTTCTATTTTAGGAACACCCTCGGCCAAATTGCATGAAATGAGTACATAGAAATACAAATGGCTACGGCCATACCACCCTGAATGCGCCCGATCTCGTCAGAAATACAAATGGGTGGGATACCTGCACAAAGACATGACCCCAAAAATTGTGTGATTTTACAAATACTTGTCTTTAAGGCTGGAAAACTTTTTTTTTTTTTTGGAATCAGGCTGTGTAGCTCAGTCTTGCCTTAAACTCCTGATCCTGTTTCCTAAGCTTCCTGAGTGCTGGGACTCCAGGCACATACCACCATACCCAGCCAGTCACATAGTTTGATAAGCATGATTATGTGGCAATTCGGGTGGACTCTTATTGCTCATCACTCTTTGTTTCTCTGGACAGTATTCAAAGCACAATGTTCTCGACTGGATTTCTGCAATGACATTTTCGTACCTTGTTCATAGGTGCCTTTCTTAGTGCACTGCTCAGTATTAGCTCTACCTACTCCTCATCCTGGTTAAAAAAAAAGAAAAGGTAAATGTTTATAGCAGGGACTAGAAAATACTTTCTGTAAGGAGCTCAGTAGTAAATACCTCAGCTTCGTAAGCCACAAGTCTTTATTTTTTTCTTTGAATTTTTTATTAGTATGTATTTGCAGTACATGATTATATTCCTTAAGGAGAGTTGGTACATGTGCATAATACATCTTAATTCTTTTTTCATACCTCCTCCCCTCCCCTTTCCTCTATCTCTTGTTTCCTTTCTCCTTTGCAAAATATCTCCATCTCTCTGTTTTCTGTTAGCTGTCTTTTATTTTGCTCTTTATTTCTTTTTTGGGTTTCTCATGTAAGAGAAACTATATGGTATTTAAGCTTGCGTGTCTGATTTATTTCACTTCACATTATGGTCTCAAGACGCATCCATTTTCCTACAAATGACTCAAGTTTATTATTTATGGCAGAATAGTTCTCTATTGTATATAAATACTGTACCACGCTTGCTTTATTCCATCGTCTGTTGATGGACATATATTGCAGCTACTGAACTCAACCATTGTAGCATAAAAGCAGCTATGGACAATAATGTAAAGAAAAGAGCTCGCCATATCCAGTAAAACTTATTCGTGAACACACACACATGCACACTCACAGACACATTCACACACTGCCCCCCTTCCATGTGATATAATGGATAATATTTAGAGCAGTTTGAATCCAGTTTTTGCTCTAATTTGTTCATCACTCAGCAGATGTTTATTGGATCTCCATTTGCCAAACACTGAGCTAAGTGTTAGGGATACAGTGATGAACAAGCTGTCCACATTTCCTGCCTGTGGTGTTTATCATCTATGGAGGAGCGGACATTGATCAGATAATTATTTCTTTTATTATAAATGCTGTAAGTGCTGACAAAGAAAAGTAGGAGGTGCTATAAGAGTACATGAGAGACCTAATATACTGTGGGTCTTCAGGAAGCCTGTTCCGAAGAAGTAATGTTTTAAATAGTGTCCCCAAAAGATGGCTGGATTACTGGAAATTAGCCGTGTGAAGGGAGAATGACACAGATGGGAGGAAGACTGTATGTGAAAATTGTAAGGTGGTGAAAAACAGGGTGTGTTCCGGTAACTGAAAGGAAGTAAGTGCACTTGAAGCATGTGAGCCTGAGGGAGAACGATGTTAGATGAAACTCACTACTCACTAGATAGGTTAGAAGTAGCTCATGGAGTACTTTAGTAAGAATTTACTTTTCTCAAGGAGCCAGGTTAAGCTATCCAAGTGATGTAAGGACATGATGGAATGTTCACTGGACACGTTCCTGTTGGCTTGCACAACTGGCGATACATGCATGACTGTCCCATGTTGCCTGATGGGACAATCACGCACGGATCACCAGTGGTTCAGAGCTGCTGGGCAGCGAGACATACGAATTACAGCCCCTTTGTGAATGTGTTAAAAGTGATCCTTTTTACCAATTATAGGCAGAAAAGAAACGGAGACGGTCAAAAGCAGAAGACAGAACAGCTTGAGACTGTTGCTGTAATCCAGGTAATAGGTGATGTAGGCCTAGTGTGGTGCTTGTAGAAGGCGAAGACTAAATGGATGAGATGTAGAGAGAGTAAAGATTAGAGTCAGTGGAGATGGCAGTTTAGGACTGATGCCTGGAGAGTGCTAACCTCTCTGTGTCAACTAAAAGAAACTAACAAAGGGTCTGGAGTAGTTTCCGTCCGCTCACTACAGGGTGGGGGTGGGGGAGACTTCAGAGAATAGGTGCAGATTCCGGTAGTTTCATAAGTAGTTGAGGAAGTTTTCAGGGCATTTTCTTTGAAGTAGCAAGTGAGGTTATTTGCTAAGAGTGAATGAGTGTACTAAGGTAGCCACATTGACTACAGAGGGTGCTCCTTAAATAGTGATACTTATGAAATTTGCTTTCTCTTAGTCTGTAGCAGTTTGGTATATTTCTGTTGAAATTATAATTTCTGGTTGTTGTGCCTGGGGATTCTAAATAGTAGTGCTTCTGCCACTGACTTGTTTTTGCTCAACATTATGTTTGTGAAACTCACTTATATTGCATCATTTATTTTTATGGTCTGATAGCTTTCTATTACAAAAATATACCACAAAATATTTATCTACTCTATTGTGGATGAATATTTGAATTCTTCTCTGTAGTTTTGCTATGACCATGTTATAATCATTCTTGTACATGTCTGTATACATGCATGTAAGGTGTGTGTGCGCCTAGAAGTAGAATTGCTGTGTTGTTGAGATGCACGTGCTCAGCTTCACTGGGTAATGCTTCCCTAAGTGGTCTCCAATTCCTGCTCTTATCCATGGAGTCATGGCCTTCACTTAGCATGCTTGTTTCATGTGCTGGTGTAATCTTAATTTGGTTGCATACTGTAACAGATCTGCTGATCACCATTTAAGTAGCATCAATGTAAGATGTTTTATTTGTTTTAAATTTATATTTACCTGGTTACTAATGAGGCTGTGCATCTTTTCATTTAGAACAGATACCTCTTCATAGTTTTTGTTCATTTTCACTCAGGTTGATATTAAAGATACTAATCTTTTGTCAATTACTCATATTACCAATATATCCTACCAGTTTTTGACTTACCTTTTCACTTTCTTTAAAGTATATTTGATAAAGAGAACTTTTGTACACTAATGGAGCCACTTTTTGATTAGTACTTTTTTTTTGATGTTGTTTGTGAAATCATTCCTTTCCCAAAGATCATAAAGATATTTTCCAATATACTGAAAGTCTTTCAGTTTTGCCATTCACAGGTAAGTCTTTTTTATTTTATTTTATTTGAGTGCTGGGGATTGAACTCAGGGACTTGGTGCCTTTTAGGCAAGCGCTCTACCACTGAGCTAAATTCCCAACCCCTGTGTAAGTCTTTATCTATACTCGATTTTTGTGTGCATGTGGTATGGGATCCAAATATGGTAGTGGGATCCAATCCATACCTTTTTCCCCCATGGATGGTCATTTATTTCAGCATGGCCTATTGAATTTTTTGCACAATGATTTGCAATAATATCTGTGCCTTATTTTATCTTTATCTATATATGCACGGGTCTATTGAGGAGCCATTTGTTGCTTTATTAGTTTGTCTATACTTGTGCTGCTACCAAAGTGTCTTAATTATCATAATATTACAAGTCTTGGGGGAGGGCAAGTCCCCACTTTCTCATTTTCAGAAATATTTGCACAACTTTGTGAAAGTGTGATCTGTTAAGGAATGAATAAATAAAATGTAAATTATTAAACATTTCAGGGGTACATACACATATTCCCTAACAATAGAACTAAGATTCTCTGTTGACTCTGAACTAGATTAGGTTAAAAATAAATGAAGATAAAAATTGTTCAAATATTGTATGTGTTTGCCTGGTTTCTAGAAGTTTGGTTTCCATTACACATTTTAAAGAATGTTTAAGAAGCTCTCTCTCTCTCTCTCACACACACACACACACACACACACACACACACGAATCCCAAAATGTTGGGTATTTTTTGTTTTGAAAATAATGATTTTTAGAATGTAAAATTTATGAATGTAATGATTATTTTATGTTTTTCCTTTCAAGTTTTGACACGTAATCGAAGGCATAGTCTTTCCAAGATGGTTCATCAGACATCTCTTTATCCTTGTTCTGTAAACATTCAGGTGCCTAACAGACATTTTGCTGCTGCTGCTGCTACAAAGTAAGTATTTTGTTTTAACTGTTATTTCATTTACCTACCACTGCTTAAAATTTTGATTAAGAAACATGCTTAGGTCCCTAAAGACTTACAGAGTTATAGTATTGTAAAAACTTGCCATCTCTGCTTCTTTGGCCTCCCAGTCCTGAAGAAAAGATAAGACTTATAATAATATGTAACATTTATTGAATACTGACACTCATTAACAAATTTAAACCCCACAGCAATCCTAGGAGGAAGCTATTGCTGCTATGCTTATTTTTTAGAGAGGAAAATTAAGGCACCAATGGTAGGTTATATTACTAGCCCAAGATCAGAGAGCTAGGACATGTGCAACAAGGATTTAAACCCCAGGAGTTTGGTTCCAGAACCTAGGCTTTTTCTAGTATGCTTTCACTGCCTTTTTAGAACAAAATGCACTGTTTGAATTAATGAACTTTAATTAAGGTGTACCGTGTGTGTGTGTGTGTGTGTGTGTGTGTGTGCACGCGCACGCGTATGTGTAGTTCTTTTTGTTCTTTAAGTAACATTCTTTCTTCTTATGTGCTTTTTATAATTAGGCATGACAGGATTACCAGTACTGAGATTATGTAGTGGAATTTTAGGTTTGGATTATAAATATATGTATTAATTTGTATTGTTTTACATAGTTTAGACGTGTAGAAACATAAAGGAATGAAATCTATTCTCCCAACTGGTTTCATACTTAATGAAATTAGAACTCTGTCTTTTTCTCTACTGATACTGCCAGTACTTTGTTAAATGAATGACTATATGATAGCCAAATGGCCTTACTGCTTTGCTTCCTACTGAGGCAAGGGACTGAAAGGCAGATTTTGGCTAGACTCTCAACCTCTCATCTTGTAACATCTGGTTGTAGGGCACAACACTAATTGTTTATTTCCCCAAGTGGTGCTGATGTTAATGAAGTGTAGAAACAGAGAGATAGTTAACATTATTTTTCTGATTGTCTTCCTCCTTAATGTCACTGTTTTTGAAGGTGAAAGAATTGGCTCAGCGATAAATATACTAAAACCCTGAGAAGCTGTAGAACATTAGTAGTTAAAATTTATAGAATGCTTACTCTGTGTTAGACACTCTCTTAAGGATACTGCATATATGATATTCATTTAATC
Source organism: Hystrix cristata (assembly GCA_004026905.1). NCBI lineage: Eukaryota > Metazoa > Chordata > Mammalia > Rodentia > Hystricidae > Hystrix > Hystrix cristata. The sequence goes on from PVJO010004845.1 coordinate 52,553, forward strand.
TTTACAGCAGTTCTGTGAAATACAGACACATTCAGATGGAATAGAAACACAGAGTTTAAGTCATATGTCTGGGGTTGCACAGCTTGAACATGTCTAGGGAGGATTTCAGCCCAGAATGACTCCAGAGCAGTCGCTCTTCGTGGTTAGTAAAAATAAAGAAATCAGTGGCTTTGGAGGGTATATCTGAAAAGTAAGTAGTATTCAATCTATCAAATCTTACTTTTTGACAAAATTTGATAGAATCCAAGCTTATGGGTTACCCTAAATGAAAACTAAAGTATGGAAAGTTTTTGGTGTATTTATAAATTTCTAGTTGTTTAATATATTCTTATTCTTTTTTTTAATTCAGTTTTATTTACCAAGAACATGTATTGGTACTTTGTATACATAGTGATCATATTCATCATAGTTAATTTGTACCTGTACATGATATATCTTGGTTTCCCCCCTTCTTCCCCACTCCTCCCTTTGACTCCCCCTCCCTTCCCTATTTACAGTAGCTTAATTTCCATTTTTCCTCTTTTTCTCTTTCTTTTCTTTTTTCTCTCCTTCTTTTCCCCCTCCTCTTTTTCTAATTCTCCTCCCTATTGAGTGTTATCTTTCTTTTACATAGTATCTATTATACCTTTTTGTCCTTATTTACACTTACATTTTCTCATATCAGAGAAACAATTTGATATGTACTCATGTGTGTCTGATTTATTTCACTTAAGAGTATGTACTCAAGGTGCATCCATTTACCTATAAATATCTCAAGTTTATCCTTTTGTATGGCAGAGTAATTCTCCATTGTATAGAAAAACCACATCTTTTTTAGCCATTCATTAATTGTTGGGCATTTGGGTTGTTTCCAAGACTTAGCTATTACAAACTGTGTTGCTATAAACATGGCTGTACATATATCACTGTGGTACGATGTTTTTAATTCTTCTGGGAAGATACCAAGCAGAGGAATAGCTGGGTCAAATAGAACCTCTAGTTGTAGTTTTTTGAGGAATCTCCATGCTGATTTCCACAATGGTTGGACCAGTCTGCATTCCTACCAACAGAGGAGAAGGGTTTCTTTTTCCCCACAGCCCTGCCAGCATTTGTTATTGGGTGATTTCTTGATAATAGCCGTTCTTTCTGGAGTGAGATGAAATCTTAGCGTTGTTTTAATTTGCATCTCTCCAATGACCAGTGATGTTGAACACTTTTTCATATATTTATTTGCAGTTTTTATTTCTTCATCTGAGAAATGTTTATTCATTTCGGATGCCCATTTTTGGATCGGGTCTCTAAATTTAGGGGTTCTGATTTGTTTGAGTTCTTTATATATTCTAGATGTTAGACCTTTGTCTAAGGAATGGTTGGCAAAAATTTTTTCCTACTCTGTGGATTTGCACCCCACTCTGTTGGTGATTTCTTTTGCTGTGCAAAAGCTTTTTAATAGGATGTAATCCCAAGCACTGATCCTTTGTGGTGTTTCCTGTGCAGCCTGAGTTTTGTTCATAAAGTTTTTCCTACCCCTATGTCTTCAAGAGTTCTTCCTGTTCTATCTTCCAGTAGATTTAGTGTTTCTGTTTTAATGTTTAGATCTCTGATCTAGTTCAATTTTAATTTAGTACATGGTGAGAGACATGTATCTAGTTTTAGTTTTCAGCATATGGCAAGCCAGTTTTTCCAGAACCATTTATTTCCAGAACCATCTTTCTTCCAGTGAGGGTGTTTGGCTCCTTTGTTGAAGATGAGGTATTTGAGTGTGTTTGGAATTGTTTCTGCATCTTTTAACCTGTTCTATTGATCCTCAGATCTGTCTTTTTGCCAGTACCATGCTATTTTTTTAATCACTGCAGCTTTATAGTATAATTTCAAGTCAGGGATTGTGATGCCCCCTGCCTTGACCCTGTCGCCCAGAATTGTTTTTGCTATTCTTGGTCTCTGCTGGTTCCAGATGAATTTTATAATTGCTTTCTCTAATTCTGTGAAGTATACTATTGGTATATTAATTGGAATTGCATTAAATCTGTTTAGTAGTTTAGGAAGTATGGCCATTTTCACTATGTTGGTTCTTCCTACCCAAGAACATGGGATGTCTTTCCATTTTCTGACATGCATTTCAATTTCCTTTTTTGGAGGACTGTAGTTTTCACTGTAAAGGTCTTTTACTTGCTTTGTTAGATTGATTCCTAAGTATTTCTTTTTTTTTTTCTCTTTTGGTGCTGGGGATTGAACTCAGGGCTTTGTGCTTACAAAGCAAGCACTCTAACAACTGAGCTAAATGTCCAGCCCCTCTTTTTTTTTTTTTTTTAATGTGATTGTAAAAGGTGTAATTTCTTCTCAGTGAGTGTGTTATTTGTATATAGAAATGCTATTGATTTTTGGGTGTTGATTTTGTATCCAGCTATGCAACTGAATTTGGTTGTTAAATCTAGAAGTTTCTCGATGGAGTTTTTGGTGTCTTCTATGTAGAGTATTGTGTCATTTGCGAAAAATGCTAGCTTAACTTCTTCCTTTTCTATCTTTATTCCTTTTATTTCTCTCTCTTGCCTAATTGCTTTGGCTAATGTTTCCAGAACTATATTGAATAAGAGTGGTGATTGTGGACAGCCTTGTCTTGTTCCTGACTGTAGAGTGAAAGCTTTCAGTTTTTGACCATTAAGTATGATGTTGGCCATTGGATTGTCATAGATGGCTTTTATTAGATTGAGGTATAGACCATCTATTTCTCATTTCTGTAGGGTTTTTATGATGAATGAGTGTTGGGCCTTGTCAGATGCTTTTTCTGCATCTGTTGAGATGGTCATGTGATTTTTGTCTTTGCCTCTGTTGATATGGTATATTACATGTATTGATTTGCATATGTTGAACCATTCCTGCATCCCTGGGATGAATCCTACTGGGTTGTAGTGTATAATCTTTTTGATAATTCGTTGTATTCTGTTTGCCAGTATCTTTTTGAGAATTTTTGCATCAATGTTCATTAGGGAAATTGGCCTGTAGTTCTCTTTTTTGGTTGGATCGTTTTCTGGTTTTGGTATCAGGGTAATGCTTGCTTCCAGGAATGATTTTGGGAGTATGGCTTCCCTTTCAATTTCCTTAAAGAGTTTGAGGAGTAGTGGTATTAGATCATCTTTGAATTTCTTATAGAGTTCAGCTGTGAATTTGTCAGGACCTGGGCTTTTCTTTGTTGGTAGGTTTTTAATTACCTCTTCAATTTCAGTGGATGATATTGGGTTATTTAGTATGTTTATTTCTTCTGGTCTCAACCTTGGTAATTCATATGTTTCTAAGGATCTGTCCATTTGTTTAGTGTTTTCCATCTTGTTTGAGTATAGGTTTTTGAAGTAGATACTGATGATCCTTTGGATTTCCATAGGGTCAGTTGTGACTTCACCCTTTTCATTTTTTGTTGCATGGATTTGAGTCATTTCTTTCCTTTTTTTTGATAAAACTGGCTAGGGGTTTGTCAATCTCTCAAAGAACCAACACTGATTCATTGATTCTTTGTATTGTTTTCTTAGTCTCAGTTGCATTAATTTAAGCTCTAATCTTTACAATTTTCTCTCTCGTATGAGCTTTGGTTTTGGTTTGTTCTTCTTTTTCTATGAGTTTGAGGTTCAACATTAGGCTGTTTATTTGAGCTCGCTCTGTTTTTCCGGTGTGGGAGTTCAACGCAGTGAATTTCTCTCATAGCATTGTTTTTATTGCATCCCATAAGTTCTAGTATGTTGTACTGGCCTTATCATTTAATTGTATAAATGCCTAATTTCTTCTTTAATTTCGTCTGTGACACAGCTGTTGTTCAGGAGGATATTATTCAATTTTCACGTTTATGTGGTTTTTGTTGGTTTCTTTTACCACTGATTTCCAGTTTCAGTGCACTATGGTCTGATAATATGCATGGGACAATTTCAGTTCTTTCACATTTACTTAAATATGTTTTATGTGCTAGTATATGGTCTGTTTTGGAGAATGTCCCAGGTGCAGCTGAGAAGAATGTGTATTCTGATGTTGTGAGGCAGAACACTCTGTAGACATCTGGTAGGTCCGTTTTTTTTTTCACAGATTTGATTCATTTCTGATATTTCTTTGTTGAAGTTTTGTCTGGTTGATCTGTCTGTTTGTGACAGTGGGGTGTTGAGGTTTCCCATTATAATTGTGTTAGTGTTCATTTGCTCTTTCATGGCCTTTAATAATTATTTTATGCCGTTAGGTGCATAAATGTTAATGATTGTCATCGCTTCCTCTTGGAGTTTTCCCTTAACAAGTATGTAATGACCTTCTTTGTCTCTCTTGATCAGTCTTGGCTTGAAGTTCACTTTGTCTGTAATTAGGATAGCTACTCCTGCTTTTTTCTGGCTCCCTGTTGCATGAAGTACTGTTTTCCATCCTTTGTTTTCAGTCTATCAATTTCTTTTTGGGTTAAATGTGTTTCCTGTATGCAGCATATTGATGGATCCTGTTTCTTGATCTATTCTGCCAGTCTGTTTCTTTTTATTGATTAGTTGAAGCCATTTACATTGGTGGTTATAACTGTTATGTATTGACTCATCTTTGTCATAGTCTTTTTCTGTTGTTGGTTGTGTTTTTCCTCTCTGTTTAACTACTTATTTTGCCCAATGGATTCTTTTTATTGGCATCCTTGGAATTATAGTCTCCTTTTTTCCTTTCTATGATAGTCTTCAAAATATTCTGCAGTAGCGATTTGGTGGTCATGAATTTCTTCAGTTGTCCTTTGTTGTGGAAATATCTTATTTTGTTATTGAATTTGAAAGAGTTTGGTTGGGTACGTCAGTCTGGGTTGGAGATTGTTTTCTTTTGGGGCTTGAAATACTTTGCTCCAGGTTGTCCTTGATTTAAGGGTTTGTGTTAGGAAGTCTGCTCTGATTCTGATGGGTGTTCCTTTATAGGTGATTTGTTTCTTTTCTCTAATAATTTTCAGTATCCTTTTTTTGTGCTGAATTTCTGGAATCTTTATTATTATATGTCTTGGTGTAGATTTATTTAGATCATGGCTAATTGGGGTTCTCTATGCCTCACTTATCTGTATGTCAAATTCTCTTCTCATGCTTGGGAAGTTTTCTGTCATTATTTCTGCGAATAATCTTTTTTTTTTTAATTTTTTTATTTTTTTCTGCAAATAATCTTTTTACATCTTTTGCAGTATCTCCTGCTTTTTCATTCACTCCAGTCCCTCTTACATTATTCTTCTTTGTGTCATCTTGCAGCTTTTGGATTGATTTTTCATAGTCTCTAGCTATTTTAAAGAAGTCTTTCTTTTAACGGTCACTAACTTCAGATCTGTCTTCTAGAGCTGAAATTCTGTCCTCGCTTTCATTCAATCTACTGTGTATACTTTCATGAGAACTTTTGATCTCTTGAATAGCTGTTTGAATCTGTTTCGTGGGTTCCAGTTCTTTCCTGAGTTGAGTGTTCAAGTTTTCCAATGTTTTTCTAAGCTCCTCTGATTTTTTATCTGTGTTTCTTTTAGTTCACTAAGCAGGTCTTTCATTACCATCTTCATCTCTTTTAACTTGAGCAGTTATTTCTAGTTCGATGTTCTCTGTGGCCTCATTCATTTGTTTTTTAACTTCTGCTGCTATCATTTCTGAAAGTTCAGTTGGATGTCTTCACTTTTCCTCTATGTCATTGTCTTCTGGATTTGTTCAGGGGAGGCGCTGGGATTCTTGGGTTGTGTCTTATTTCTGTGTCTTATCATTATCCTTTTTGCTTTCTATGTTGGCTTTTATAGTTTGTTTATGGTAGGTAGTATTGAGACAAGTATCAAGACTTTCCTAGGAAATGTCTATTCCTTAGAGGTGTCTTCTAGGTACATGTGGTTCTTGGCTTTTGTGTTTGTCTCAATATCCTACTTTCCAAATTTAACAGGGATCAGAAGTTGCTGTCTATTTGGCCCAGCACTCAGTTTTTTGGTACTGGTCTATGTTGGTAATTATGACCCCAGATACTTACATTATTGTCATTCAAGTAAGTGCAACTGGTTTTAACAGGTATATCACCTTGGTTTTAGTGGTACATTAGTCATAACAATAGCATCAAGCATATTCGTGATATTGATAGACTGTGGTAGCTGTTAATTTTGTATCTTTAACCAAAGGAGCAAGGTCTACAGTTATATAGTAATATCTAACATAAACCGGGGCTTCCATGCAGTGGGTTTCCTGTTAGTAGAGTGGTTTTTACTGTCTGTGGGGGAGATTGAGAGGGATAGAGAGTAATAGGTAATTGAAGAGAAATATAGTAGATACAAGGACAGAGGATAAAAAAAGGTCACTTAAACATTGGGAGACTGAAGGAGACAGGCTGGGAAGAGTGAAGGGTGAAAATAATGGAGCTGACCAAAGAAAATCTAGATATTATTCACTTACATGAAAAGAGAAAATAAAATCAGAAGAGGCAGTTGAGGAAGGAAAGAGAAAAATGAAAAAAGAGATAGGAACAACATAGAAGACAATGAAATTAGAAACCTAAATAACAACAACAACAAAAAGAGCAGAAGAGGAAAAGCAAAACATAATCAAGTTAAAAAAAAATAAATATATATATATATAGAGAGAGAGAGAGAGAGAGAGTAAAGTTCTTCTAATATCCACAGTCCTATGGTAGTGTCCAAGCCGGAACTCAGATCTGTTCTGGTGGCCCCATCCACATTGCAGTAGTTGGTGCTGGGTACTGTGCTAATCCTGGCCTCCAGGTTTCAAGTCTGGGGCAGGGTTTTCAGCCAGTGTCTTGCTGGGGGTCCCTTGGCAGCCCACCTGTGTTTCCTTACCCTTTATGTCTCTGCAACTTTTCCTCAGTTGCTTGGGTATGGTTGGCTCTTCTGTGTGTGTACAGACTCCTCTGATCCACGTTGCTGGGACTCCTCTCTCTTCTCTCTCCCAGCTGCTGACAGCAGGGGCAGGCTTGTGCTATGTGGTGTATTCACGGATAACAGGCAGAGGTGCTACATGTTGCTGTGGCCAATACTGGACCAGGCTGCTACAAGAGGGGTGCAGTTGAGGAAAGTTTGCCTCTTGGGAATTGCAATTTTGTTCCCTTCTCTTTCCTCAGTTAGCTGTTGAGAGCAGGGCAGGGTGGGGTGGGGTTTTTTTCTTTCATTAATGCCCACTGATGCTGCAGATCATCACTTTGGTATCTCTAGGGGCTCCAGTTAGTGGTTATGGCTTGGAGAAGAGAAAGAATAAAAAAAAGAGAAATCCTGGTGGCTTCTTGGGGGAGGGAGCAGCTTTCTAGTTTTCTGTGTGCTGATGTAATTGCTAGGCTACAGGTTCTTTTGTTTCTGATGAATTTTCATGGAGCAACTCTGACATAGCTCCTCCTTTCTTCATCCATGTTGGATTCTACTGTATGTTCTTATTCTTATACAATTCATTGAATATCTAGGAAGTTTGCCTTAGTAGTTTCTATAATTTAGCCTACTTTGTTGAGTACTGTGTGACATGGTGATGATGTGAAGATAAATAAGGCACATGTTCTGGCCCTCTACCCTTGAAGAGTTCGGGATGAACTGATAGCAACATAAACAATTGCTTTTTAAATAATTCATTATTTAAGTTAATTATTTAAAATAATAATTTATTAACTCTGTAAGTAGATAAGATACTCATGGCAAGCAATTAAAAATAAAGGTTATGTAGTGAAAAGTAAGTCATCTTTCCACTCTGCCCTTTAGCCATTTAGTTGTGATGATTTATGCGTTTGTAAGTATACAGATATACTTTTTGTGTAAGTGATAGTATAGTTATTTGCTTTTTGTATAAGTAGTAATATACTATACATCCTATTTTGTGTCTTGCTTTTTTAAGTGATATATCATGAAAGTAGTTTCATATGGAGTTCTCTAGTCATTTTAACTGTATAATTTTTAATTGTGTGAATGTGTCATAATTTATAACTATTCCTCTATTGCTACACATTTATCTTTTTAATCTTTTGCTGTTATAAATAATCCTTCATAGACCAACCAGTCACAGTCAAGTATCTTGTCAAGCGTAATGAACATATTTATAGTATAAGCTGTGAGAAATAGAATTGGGTGAAATGTTGTATCCATTTGTAATACTGATATGTAATACCAAATTTCCTTCCTACATAACTTGCTGGTTTATATCCTCACCAGCAAGTTTTATTAGAATGTATATTTTCCCATGTTTAGTATAGTGAATTTTTTTTTATCTTTTCCAGTTTGGTAGGTAATAAGAGGTATCTTTGCCAGTAATGAAGTTGTACAGTGGTATCCTGGTTCACGAACTTAATTCGTTCCATGATTCTGGGAAGGATATACATGGTTGTGTTTGTCACCTGATACCAAGTTTGCAACCCAAAAGAAAATTTTGCCAGATGTTCTGTTTGTGAACCAAAATGTTTGCAAACAAAAGCGTTTGTGAACAGAGGTACTGCTGTATATCTCTTTTTAGGTTTAAGAGCCATTTATTTTTTCTTTACTCTGATTTTTCTGTTTGTGTTCTATATTTTTTGTTATTGATGAGTTGGAGTTCTTTGTGTATTATAAATCAGCACTGATCTGTAATATAACTTCAGTTTAATGTTTTAACGGTCAGAGGAATCAACAAAGAACTATAGGATTAGGTGTGAAAGGTCAATTAATTCCTCCTGTGGAGAGTAGGGCAAGGTTTGAACTACGTCTTGAAAGAGAATTTTGCAGGGGAATTGAGAGAAAGGCATTTCAGGGATGGAGAGGCATGAAAGTGGACATGGCTGTAAATATAATCTGACATGACTTGAAGATAGGATGACTAGGGAGCTGCTAGGAAGGCAGCCAAAAAGGAGCCTTCCTTTGAGTGTGACTAGCGTCCAGGTTTGTTTTATTGTCGAGAAGTTGGCAGAGTACTGGTTGTACCAGCTTTTGTCTCCACTCAGGAGTGAGTGAAGAGTGACCAGTTCTTCATGTTCTAACAGCCTTGGATATCAATATTTTTTTGTTTGTGTTTCTTTTGTGTATTTCTTATTTGTGTCTCTTGCCCAGTCTTCTGTTGGCAGTTTGTCTTTTTTTCTTTCTGCTTTGTGCAGTTATCTGTTTATTACATGTATTAATTATCTTTTTTTTTTTTTTTTTGGGTGCTGGGGATTGAACTCAGGGCCTTGTGCCTCTTAGGCAGGCACTTTAACCCCTGAGCTAAATCCCTTAATTATCTTTAGAATATTTTATCTTTAAGTGTTGTTTTTATTTATCCCATAGAAAATTTTCATTTTATGTCTTCTCCAAATTTTATTGCAGTACAATTTAAAAAATAGTTTTTATTGCCTAGCAAGTGCAAGGATCTGAGTTTGATCCCCAGCACCCTACCCCCTAAAAAAACTTTCCTAAAAAGCATGGCAGGAAAAACAGGCATACTTCAGGAAGCTATGAAGATTTCTAAGCAGATGCATTTTTTCATGTCTGCCAATGGGACTTATTCAGTAGCTTGATGAGAATCATAGTGTTCATACTTTTTAGTTGTAATCCTTATTTTTTAATGTTCTGACCTTATAACACACTGAGAATAGTGTTTTGTGGCTCATCTTTTGTTTTTATTTTTTATCAGGGTCTGAGACGGGGTGGAAGGGCTTGTGCTCTCCTCTCCTTTCTGTCTTTTCGGAGCCCCCCCCCCCCCATGTGTGTGCAAGCATGTGTCCTGTGTTTGTCAGTAGCAGATTCTGATTTGTAAAAAGGCTGCTCGGTCATCTGAGTCTGGTTTGGCTTCTTTCTTGACAATGGGTTCTTTTCTATGCTTCTTTGTGTATCTCAAAAGTTTTATATGGAATCTTACGTAGAACAGTAGGGACTGGAGTAAATATTTTTTATTTTATCTTATTTTTTAATTTTTAACCAAGAACATGTATTGGTACATTGGGATAATGATCACATTCATCATGGAGTAAATAGTTTTTAAGCCTATAAATGGGCATGCTCTTCAGGTGTTGAATAGATCTAGTCAGGGGCTGAGCTGGGTTTTGGTTTTGTGGTTGCTATGATTACCACCCACCTCAAATGCAGCCCGGTTACCTTACACTCAGGGTGGGGACTGGGTGGCTAGAGGCTTTTTTTTCTGTGTCTGCTCCATGCTCTGTTTTCATGCTTTCCTTGTGCAGGTGTACTTGGAATGGTGGGAGTGTCACTGTGTACATTCTTGCCCCTCTCCAAGGAGTAGGCTGCTGTTACTTACTACTCAGTGCCGGCTGGGCCGTGAGGAGTGGCAGGAAGTGTGCCCTGTGGTCTGCCTCTGGTCTTAGTCTTCAGCAGGCCCAGTGGGGCTGGACTGTGGGCAGAGGGTCTCTGCGGCATTCTGTCCCTCTCCCTTTGGTTTGTTTCTGCTGAAGGTCATAAGGGCAGCTGTATTGGTAAAGAATCCTGGGCTCAGGATCATTTCTCACTCTGCTTCTAAGGGTAGGAATTTTTGTGGGTTTTTTCCTTTCTTCCTCCCAGACACAGTGGGTATTTACCTGGGCCTTTTTCTCCCTGCCTATACCCTTTGGGGAGGCTGTCTTGTCTCTAGCCCTGCTCCAGGCTTTCCTTGGGAGCTCCTGTTGGAGGTGTGTGGAAAAGGGCTTATGAGCTGAATGTAAATGTCCCCTCTGCTTGCATCTGCCTGAGGGCTTGTCCTGTCGTGGTTGCCCTAACATTTTCTTACCCCCTTGCCTTTCTCTTTTGCTCTGGTACAGCAGAGACCAGAGTGTGGGTAGGAAGAGGTGTGGGGACTGAGTCTCCTTGACTTTTAGGCTACTTGGTTGCTTGCAGTAGCAGTTCTGTGATCTCAGCTCCATGATGGGATCAAGAAACGTGATTTTATCCAACTCTTTCTCGTTGTTAATGTTCTTCCCAGCTTTTTACATTTTAAGCAGAAGCAGAGCCTTCTGTGTTTAGTTTAAAAGAATAATTAATAAACCAGTATCAGAGATGTTAGTGAATTTATGTCACTAATATGGCCTAGGCATTTTCTCTTTAGTTGCGTTTGGTTTGACAAAGGTTGTATAATACCCCCTCCCTAGTTCCTTAAGGTAAAGATTCTTCAGCCTTGGGATAACTTGGATTGGTCTCTCTGGGTCACAGATTTTCAAAGGTCTTGAAGTGAACTTCATTGTAGCACTGTTGTTTTTATTATCTTACTTTATTGGGTCTGACCATGGAATTATTTTTCCTTTCATGTTTTTGGAGTTAGGGGCCTGATGAGGCAGGGAGAAAGTTATTAGTTGAGTTCAATCTCTTATTACTCATATAATCTGTGTGGTTTAGTTATCTTGGTAACTTCAGCCAAATTCTGTTTTCTCTGATTCAGACTGCCAGGTGTTTCTCCGCCACCTCTCCAAAAGACCTTTCAGGTATGATGTATTTCATTCTGAAAATTGTAATATTTAAGCCTTTTGGATAGGGCCTTACCTACTTGAATGAACAATGAAACAATGAAATTTCTTCCGAATATGATTCTTACCAATAAAGTTAGAGATTTTTATTGGGAGTGCTGTGGACAAAAGACAGTGGATATGTGAGATAAATTATTGAACGAGTTAAACTTCAGGCTTTTAAATTTGAATAATGCACCTCCCCCCTTTGTTAGGAATCAAACCAAGGACCTTGTGCATGCTAGGCAAGCACTCTGCCTGTGAGCTACATCCACAGCCCTAATGCATTTTCCTTAGAGTCTTGATTGATCTTTGTTATAATGATATTATACTTTATTTTGATTTTTTAAAAACAATGCTGTAGCTGAACCTTAAAATGTTTTCACCAAATCACCTCAGATATTTTGGGAAACAAGATCTGAAGTACAAATAAAGTAATTACTGTATAACTATCTTAGTCTCATTACGTACCAGATTCTTTTTGGGTTTTTGCAATTTAGTAATTTAAAAAAATTCATATTTCAGCCTCTGGAGATTTCACATTAATCACAGATTAAATGTACAGATTCAACCATGGCTGAAAATTTAGTAGCGAAATAAGCTTTTATGCAAAGTAAGTCTGCAGGCTACAGCTAGGACCTTTTGTTTATTTTAAATAGCAGACATTGTTCTCAAAACAGACTTTCAAGTGTCTTTCTATTGGCTTCACTGTTCCTTTACAAAATATAAGGTAAAAATGTGGTTTCTCTAGTTTGGAAGATTTCAGGATTTTGTGGAGTACTTCAAGGTAGCTATTGAGACATGTTAACCTCTATCCACTTGGGCACTTGTGCAGACTTGTCTGCAGTCCAAAGGACACCTGCACCCCATTAAAATGAGGATTGCCACTAACTGCTGTCCTGCTGAGTTGCTTATTAGTTGGGAAGATACTATTATTAGTGTTGGTAATAAGGATTTACTGGGTGCTAAAAGTGAGAATGGAAATATATGAGAGAGAGAGAGAGAGAGAGAGAGAGAGAGTGCGTGCGTGTGTGTGTTGTGCTGGGGATTGAACCCAGGGCCTCTGCATGTGTGGCAGTTGTTCCACTAGCTATAATCCCAACCCTGAGATCCCTTTTAAAAAAAATTGTTTTACTGTCATCCATTTTTTTCACATAAATTTTACAGAACCTCATATTCATTTACCACAAACTTTGAGGTTTTAAACAACACAGACTTTGAAGTTTTAAACAACCCAATTTTTTTTTTTTTTTTTTAAATTTCACACTTCTGTAGGTCAGACATCTGGCACTGGGCTAAGATCAGGATGCTGTCAACTCTTTCCTGCAGGCTGAGAGGATAATCCATTTGCTTGTCAGCTCAGCTTTGAGAAACTCCCCACATTCCTTGGCTTATGCCCTCTTCCTCCATCTCCAAAGCAGCAGTAGGTTAAATCCTGTTCACACTTGCTTTTCTGCAGTGTCATTTTTCCATCTCTGAATAATGCAGCTAGGGAAGGGGATAGGGTCTCACTTCTAAGAATTCATATCAGTAGATTGGGCACACATGGTTAGTATAGAATAATAGTATAGCAATAAAAAGGGGGGATTATGAGGTTGATTTAATGCTGAAAAGTTATACCACCTTTAATTATGTTTTTCTTAGATTTAAACTCTTACCTACACTTTCCTATTGAACGTAATTTCTTAGGTATTTTGTAAACACCTTGTTAGCTTTTGCCACATAAGAAACCTCCCCATGATTATTTGTCATTGCCCTCACATCTGTGGGTCAGCCGACTCAGCGGGGTTCAAATGAGTCTCTGATGACCTTCTGGGCTTGCTGTGCATCTGGGAGTTTGCAGGTCATTGGGAATTGTTTAATGTAGCCTGGGGCTCTGTGGGGCAGCTCCACTCCTCAGGTCTCTCATCCTCCTACCTTGGGCTGGCCAAGGCATGTTCTCATGAAGATGGCAGGAATACAGAAGTGCAGGTAGAAACATATGATGCTCTTCTTACCTAAGCCCGGAGTAGGGAAACTGCTGCTTGTGCTCTGTTCTGTCTGCCCGAACTCATCACGTGGCCATATTGAGGGTCTGGGAAATACAGAGTCCCCTCAGAAGTGTATACATACTTCAGCAGTTCGCCATACTGATAAATGTCTAGAAGCTAATGGCCACTACTTTGAGGACCTCTTGTAATTACAGAGGCAGACGGTAACTTGTATTAATCTCATGATGTCTCAATAAATTTAGTATTAAAATATTTATACTAGTTTTTCTTTTCCTGATGTATACATTTTTTTTGGCAGACTCTGTATCTTCCACCCTTATGCTGGGAGGGAGTGCAAAGTCACTTAGCAAAGGGGCTTGAATGGAGAGAGAATAAAGAACTGGGCAAATGATACATCTATTCTGCATTCAAACTCTCTGTATTCCAAGCTGAACTCTGACTACCTCTGTCACCAGAAACCTGTTTGGTTTTCCTTCTGGCTGCTGTACTCTTTGCCCGAAACCTAAAAATTATTTTAGGTTTTTCTTTCACCTTTTGCTATCTGCAATATTTGCTTTGTAAATATTTTGCTATTCTACCATCTCTTCTAGCCTTACTGCCATTACTGTTCTTGTTTAGGTTCTTGTCTCCTTAAGAAGGGAGGGAGGGAATAGCCTCCTAATAGTCTCCAATCCTGCTTCCTTTAGATCCATCCATCCCTTTTATTGTACCCAGAGTACTCTATTTGATTTTTTTTTCTTTTGTTTTGTTTTAGACAAGGTCTTGCTCTGTAGTTCAAGCTGGCCTTGAACTCACCGTGTAGCCCAGACTGGCCTCAAACTCATGGCAATCCTCCTGCCTCAGGCTCCTGAGTGCTGCGATTACAGGCAAGCACCACCAGGCCTGGCCAGAATACTTTGAAATTCACTTGTCTCTTCTCTTCACTGGCTTCTCTTTGTCTACTGTAGAGGAAGTCTTTTGTGGTCTTGCTTTTCTAACTGCATCTTTCACTTGTTTCCTGCCTTCAATTTTACCCTTTTTAGCTCAAGTGCCAATTATGGCTACTGGACCAAGATTTGGTCACCCACTTATTTTTGTATAGTTACGAGCTAAGAATGATTTTTACATTTTTCAGTGATTGGAATATAGAACCATAATATTTTGTGGCCATGAAAATTTTGAAATTCAAATTCAGTGCCTATAAATAATGTTTCATTGGAACATAGCTGTGCTCGTTCATTCATGTAGTCCCAGGGGCTGCTTTTGCACTACAACAGCCGAGTCGAGTTAGTGTGACAGAGAACACATGACGAACACATTTACTGTCTGATTCGATATAGAAGCAGTTTGCTAACCACTGCTGTAGTCATGCAGAACTTAACAGTGCCTCTCCACGTACACCATTTTATTTCATGGCTCAATACTTTTTGTTATGTTGTTTCTTTACCTGGGTAACTCTTGTTTTTTTTTTTAAATAAGAGCTTTATTAAAATATAGTTTATACCATGCAATTCACCTACTTAGAGTGTACAACTCTGTGGTTTTTAGTATATTTGTAGAGTTGTGCAGCCATTGCCACAATTAGTTTTATTTAGGACAGTTTAATGACCATCCCCAAACGCCTCATCCCTGTTAGGTGTCACTTGCCATTCCCTCAACCTCTCAGCCTTAGACAACCACTAAGTCTGTTCCCGGGGCTCTGAGTTGCTGTGGGGCCCTTCAAGAGCCAGGTTCTTGTGGTCCTGGACAAAGAAAATGGACACAGGCACAAACGGCAGTGAAGTTTTACATTTACTGATGGTGGGAAAGGAAGTGTGCTCTGCAGAGCACAGAGCAGGCCACTGAAAAAGAGAGCACAGGGGCCACAGAGTTAGTGGCTGCCACCGTTTGTATCTTCCATTCTGGTGTCAGTTCTGGGCTATCTTACCACAACCTGTTCGATTGTGCCCCAGAAGAATTGAAGGTGGCACTTTCTGGTTGGTACCAGGTGCAGGGCTGGAAACTGTTTCGTGAGGGTCCTGGATCTCCATGCCTGACAGTCGCGCCCGCTTGCCTGATGGTTGGCCGTGCCCTGATCTGTCTCAAACCCACTCGTAGTCCCTATAGATCTGCCTATTCGTGACATCTTGTATATATAGAAGTTACAGTGTGTGGGCGTTTGTGACTGGCTTCTTCCACTTTGCATGTGTTTACTGTTACTATAGGTAGTATGTATCAGTACTTCACTCCTTTTCGTTGAGGATTATCCATCATACGGCTATACCATATTTTATTATCCTTCAGTTAATGGATTTTTGGGTTGTTTTTACCTTTAATTATTATGAATAATGCTGCTGGGAACATTTGTGTAAAAGTTTTTGTGTGAACATGCTTTTTTAAAAAATAAATTTTCTTTTGGCTATCAGATTGATTTCCTTATCCTACGACTATGGGCTCATCTATTCCAGAACTCATCCCTAACCTCCTATGCTGGGTTAAATGTCTTTTTGTAAGGCTCTGATTACATTTTTCACAGTACTTACATTATATTGAAATTACCTGTTTGCATGTCTGTCTCCTCTACTCCTCTGTAAGTTTTTGGAGAGTAACGTCAATGCTTTATTCAACTGATACTAACTGTGAATAGTATAAAAGTTCACTTAATATTAGTTGAATTAGAGAAACTGAAACAGTGTATGCTTTTGAATTAAATAATCTTTTGTTGTTTTCGTCTTTGGTACACTGGCCTTTAAAAAGAAGTCATAGAATACATATTGATATATTAATCCATAATTTTTCATTTTTTAAGGTCCACAAAGAAAGCCAAAAAAAACACCAAAGAAAAATCATCAGATGAAAAGAAAGATGAGATAGAAAAAATAAAGTCATACCCATACATGGAAGGTGAACCTGAGGATGATGTCTACTTAAAGCGCTTATACCCGAGGCAGATATATGATGTGGAGAAAGCTATTCACTTGCTTAAGAAGTTTCAAGTTTTGGACTTTACTTATCCAAAACAAGGGATTTTTCTTGATTTGACACTGGATATGTCACTGGGGAAAAAGGTACGTGGACTCAATTAAAATGAGTTTATTTGTGAACACTGGCTGTATGAATTGATATGTCTTAATTTTTACAATTCTTGCCTCTCATAATAATTTTTAGAAAACCTTATGTTCTTTCTTCAAAATGAAAAAAATATGCTTTTAATTTTCCATATATTCAATATGTTGCAAACACTTTGGAGAGTTGAGAAATATCTCCCTGTATATCTGTATCTATATCTATATATCCTATTTCCCATTTCCCTGAAGAGTTATAGTATAAACATCAACAAAAGCAATGTTAAGATTAATTGAAGTATCACTGTAACTTCAGAAAATGACATAAGCAGTCTGGATATCGTGTTTCTTTGAACAGGAGAGCTTTGGATTAGTTCCTATGTGTTCCTTGTGGTCCTGGGTTAGGGTCCCAAGTGCTCCATTCTTGCTTCAGTCAGAGCCTTTCTGCTTTATCTGTCTATATATTGGAGTTCTTCAGAAGACTTTTGATTATAAAAAACTCCAAAGTTAAGAAAAACACTAGATTAGTATTGGGATTCATTAAAGTCCTAAATATTGTAAGCTTCTCACTTAAATATTTTTTTTTAGACACGATATTTTAAGTTTCTTTCTGAGGATGTCTTTTTTGGGTCAGATTAGAAAATAGAAATTTTTTAATACAACTTGACAACCTCCACGAGTGCATACCTAGGAGGAGACAGTACTCATTTCTAAATTCTCATTTATTAGAAACAGTTCATGCCAGTTGAACTACAATTTCTATTTTGTACCTTAATGTTAGTGTTAATTTTTTTATTTTAAACATTTAGTAGTGTCCATGGCGATCTCTTTCTCAGGCAGCTGTGAATGCCATTCATGACAGTGTCCTGTAGGACCATATGCTTCATTTCATGTATGAAGCCACTTGTAAATGAGTGACATTGAAAAGATATTGGCATTGTTCTAAAGCCTTCTTTCTCTCTTTCTGTCCCTTTCTCTCTCTTTCTCTCTCTGTCTCTCTGTCTCTTCTCTCTCTCTCTCTTTTTTCCGTAGTGTTTGTACAAGCCAGTGTTCCCCAGGGGATGTTATTATCCTGATTGCTTGGTATGGAATGGTTTACTGAAATCAGTTGTGACATGTTAAAGGGCAAAAGAATTCTGGTCAATAAAACTAAATTTTATGGCAGATGTATGTATAGTATGTTTAAGAATTTATGCCTTCTTGGCTGAAAATAAATCCTCAAAAGAATGTCTTTACTCAAAATTTTTCTAAGAGCATAATTTTTAAATCAATTTTATTGGAGGAAGAATCCTTTTTCTCTTTCTTCCAAATCGTAAGACCATGCCAAAATTATGGAGGGTTTAGAACTTGTTTCTATACGAAGTCTTCCCAAGAGATCTGAGTCTCATGTCTGCCTAGGTCCTTGGGCCAAAATGACTGAGCCCATTAGTTTTGCTGCCCTGTAGAGTCTCCTCTGGCTGCCTCAAATGCTGCCATTATTTATTTTGGATTTTCCAGTTGGCTTCCCAAATAAATCTGAAAGTGACTTCAAAATAGACCCATCCAGAAGGTTTTCTATCATGGGTTAAAGGTTACGCCACCTAATTGTTTACAGCAATGGTGGTGAGCAGTGGGTGTTATTTTTCTTTTAAAACAAAAGATGTTAATGTGTGAGTTTTTTTTTTTTTTTTTTTGATTTTTGTTTTTTGAGACTATGTAGTCTGCCTTGAACTCCAGTGATCTTCCTGCCTCAACCTCCTGAGTGCTGAGATTATAGGCATGTGCCACCACACCCGGCTTGTTTTCTCTAAACTAAAACCCCAATATTCAGGTTTAATTGCGATGTTGGCACTTCTGATAAGTAAGTGGGTTTGGGTTTGCAGTTCGGGTGCTCCTCTCTGAAAGGTTGGCGGTCAGGGACGACCAACAGCTGCAGATCAGCTGCACTGTTTGTTCAGTGGGTACAATTGTGTCTGCGTCCTCCTTGATGTGAGAGACTTGAATGCTTTTTAAAATAAAATTAACTCAAGGTGGCAAACATGTACTGACACACGTGAACTGCAAAACATCGCACCAGGTGCTGGTGAGATCCGGATAACGCAGACATGCCCGTTAGTATCTGAGAGACTGATGATGGCGAGTGCTGCGGGAGTGTGACTATGGAGCGAGGAAGAGAGATTTAGATTTTTATTAGGGTTTCTTGAGAAAGAAATATAATCTCTTTAGCTTTAAATTGTAATCAATGAATACTTCTGGATTAATGGGAGAACATGGTAGAATTAAGAAACTCAAAATTTATGTTTTGTTTTTCATAGAATGTGAGAGATAATAGAAAAGATGGACTTTTTGTAATTCCTTTTCCCCTCTTGTGTTTAGAAAAGAGTGGAGCCATTTGCCAGTGTTATTAGTTTTCCATATCCATTTTCTTCGGAAGCCAATAAAGTTGCTGTATTTACAGGGGTAAGTAACTTTTGTCAATTACCTATATCATTTCATTTAATCTAATCATCACATTGATGATTAGAGTAAATGAATTAAATAGAGTTAGAGTTATTATTATTATTATTATTATTTTTTTTGATGGTGCCGGGGATCGAACTCAGGCCCTTGTGCTTACAAGGCAAGCATTCTAATCACTGAGCTAAATCCCCAGCCCCTGAGTTATTATTATTAATTACTATGTAGTCCTGGGATTGGACTAGGACCTTCACATTGAGCTACATCCCCAGCTCTTTATAGTGGGTTTTTTTTTTTTTTTTTTTTGAGACAGTGTATCATTAAATCACTAAATTGCTCAGGCTGGACTCAAACTTGTGATCCTCCTGTCTCAGCCTCCCAGAGTGCTGGGATTACAGGTGTGTACCCCCACACCCAGCTGATTAGAGAATATTTTGGTAATCACCTAAGTTTCGTTTTCCCCATTTGAAGTTTGAAGTAGATGACTTATTTGAGGCTACAGCACTAGTTGGAGAAAGTGCTAAGCTAGAATTTTACTTTCATTATTACTAGTCCATCACATTATATTTCTCACAAAAAGCTGAAGAGAAGTATGGAATTTATTCTACCTAACTTCTGTTTTCTACTCAGATTTCCCTCCTCAGAACAGTATTATTTTTAAGCAGTATTTCTGGTTAGTTCTGTGGAGCCCCAGAAGCCCAGGAACTTTTAAAAATAGTCAGAGATATAAATTCTTTTTGTATTATTAACATTTGCTTATGTGTTTGTGAATTTTTTGTGTTTTGATTCTTCTTTACCTGCAGCTCATAGTTGAGGCATTCTTAATTTTCTCTGCTTCCCTGTGAAGGAAGAAACCCTGCTTTCTTCCCAGAAAAGTGGGGAATGTAGTTGTAGGAATGCCATAAAACTTCACTGAGGGAAACATTTTCATGGTAAAATCAAATGATAAGGATGGAACATACAGAGAGAAAGAATGTAGCTGATACTGTTTTTATTTATTTTTTGGAATTTTTTAGATGCCGGCTAAATTCTGGTTCATTGATTTCTTAAAACTTTTTTCTCTTCATATTGGCTTTATAAATTGGTTTATTTACACTAACAAAAGTAAATATTTTTTAATCTTTTACTTTTGGAAGGTAATATACTGATAAACTTGGAGGCCTACCACTTGGTAGGCTCCTAATAAACCATTTTGGTGTACTTCCTCAGGCGACAATCAAAAAACACTTCAGTTACCTACAAGCTAAACTTGTTCTTTATGTAATGTATCTCACGTACTAAACTGAAAAGTTGATGCCTTTTTTTTTTTTTTTGTTTTTTGTTTTTTGTTTTTTGTGGTGCTGGGGATCGAACTCAGGCCCTTGTGCTTGCAAGGCAAGCACTCTAATCACTGAGCTAAATCCCCAGCCCCGTTGATGCATTTTTAATCAAAAATAAACTCAAATTTTATTTTGATCTGTGACGTTATCTCTGTCAAAATACTTAAAAATGTACTAAGCTTGTTTGAAATTAAAGACTGATATTCAGATTTGTGTTTTGGTAGAATGCATCAGAGATTGAAATAGCAGAAGGACAAGGAGCTGCCTTTGCAGGAGGGGTTGATCTGATTCAGAAGGTAAGGTGTGTTCATGTGATCATTAATTATACAGTCTGTTCTGTGATCTTGGTTCTGATCCACTGACATGTTGAACATCGCCACTAGATTCCTGTCTTTTGAAAAATGGATAGTAGGTCTTTATAGAATTTGGGGAAATTTTTTATACTTTTTTTTGTTTCTAAATCAAGCTAAGAAAAAACTATCCAAACAGTCTGCTATTGATTACATTTGATTTATATTGTGACTTTTAAATTTTTTATTATTTGTTTTGCTTTCTTAATGTCTCAGAGTTTCATGGGTAGACTGGAAAGGGCAATATGACTCAGGCTTTGAATGTGAGATTTAAAATGAAATCTAAAAGGTAGCACACATAGATACATCTATTCATGTCTTAAAGATGAAATACTTGTTTTGCTTCCTTGGAGTGAAAATGTGATTCACTTGGTAGATCACAAAACATAATATCTGACCTCTATAATAGAGTGCTTTGGGCTCCTCTTAACTTTCACTCCCCTGTCAGTCCAGAGTGTCGTAGGCTCAGCGTGGTACCTGACAAATGATTATACACCCTGACTTCAGAAATCACAAAAAGCTCGTGGAGTCCTCTTGGAAAGAACAGTATTTTTTTCCCTAAGAGGTGGAAAGAAGAGGCGCATAGTTATTTCTGAAAATACAAAAGGCTTTTCTTGCCATTCTCTAAAAGCTTCTCTTCTAAATATAATTATTTTGAATATGGATTTTTTTTTTTATGGTGGGAAGGAAAAAGTAAATTGAAAATTTATCCTTTGTACCATACCCAGATTTCCTTTCAGGGAAGTTTTAACTGAGCTTGTCCTTTGTGATATGCAGCGGTGCTTATAGTTAGTTTTGTTTTGAGACAGGGTCTCGCTACGTGTTCTAGGCTAACCTTGAACTCACTATGTAGCCCAGGCTGGCCTCAAGCTTGCAGCAGTCTACTGCCTCAGCCTCCCAAATGCTGGGATTACAGGCAGGTGCCACCTTGCCCTGCTGCCTGTACTTCATTTTTTCAACTCCATTAATACTCTAAATTTGCCAAAGATTGTCAGTGTTTTGAGAATCTCCAAAATGAATTTTGGAGGCAGAATCAGTGTGTAGTAAGAAGAGATTATGCATTAACACAGGTTCTAGGCCAAGTCAGTCCTTCCAATCCAATTTTTTTCTGATGTATCATTAATTTCAATTTTTAAACAATTACTTAAAATTTCTAATTATTAAAAAATAAATATGCCACAAATGCTTGGGAATTTGAGAGTAGAGCTTGGTCTCTGGAGGCAGAGAACTATTCTTGGTAAATTTACATACTGCTTTTCCTCTATTTCCTTCCTGCAAGCACAAGAACATCTTGTAGAGCAGTCACAGCTATTCTTCCACTTCTCAGATGTTAAGCAAGTAAGAAGTTTCTTACTTCTCAAGGAAGAATTGGTAATGGAGTAGAAAATGTTATGTAGTTTTAAGTTCAGTAAAGGGAACATAATTGAAAAAGTAACTCAGACAAGGAAACCAAGTATACTTTGAAGTTATTTGGTATATAAAATATTGTAGGTACAGAATATAAAATATTATAGGTACAGAATTTCTCTCTAGGGGCACCAATGGTGAATCTACTGTTAGAGGGACTATGCTATATCTATAAGGTATCTTAAGATATCGTAAGGTATCTTATGTTCTTGCAACTTAGCCCATGGTATTTTTTTTTCTTTTCCCATGGTATCTTTTAAAGTTTATCTGTGTCATTTTTAGCAGATTGTGAAGTAAATTCAATCCAGCTTTGTAAATAGTATCATGAGTCTAATTTTTAAAATACTCTTCTTTCTTCCTTCCTTCCTTCCCTCCCTCCCTCCCTCTCTTCTTTCTTTCTTTCTTTGTCTGTCTTTTTTTCTTTCTCTCTCTCTTTCTTTTCTTTTCTTTTCTTTTCTTTCAATTGATGGTGCTGCAGATCAAAGGGTTAGGCAATACCCCAGCTCCAATTCTTATATTTCTAAAGTAGTCTGCTATTTTACTTAGTTCTTTTAAAACGTAATGTAGGATAAAGTTAGTAACCTTTCCGTTATTTCTTAGAGAAGACCTTATTTATTTGTTTTATTTTGAAATATCGCAGATATGCTTGGTTCTGTGTGATTTGAAAGTAATTTCATGTTTTTACTTGTCTCTGAGATTATGATTTACATACTTAGATTTGTATTATTCCAAGGTGTGATGTTAAGGTTAATTATAGCATAATTTTCAAACATAATTTAAAATTTAATTTCGTATAAAGGAGCATATCATAGAATTAGTTTTAGGTCTTTGATTATAAATCTTATGTATAGTTCTTTGATGTTTCAAAGCTGCCTTTGCTTTCGTGTTTCCAGAACCACACTGCCCATGGCTGAACTCCGGCTCTGCTTCCCAGGAGTGTGCAGGCTGACCTGTCCTCACTGAGCCCTTGGTCTTTACTGGAGTGTGTGCTCGGTGTTAGGACCTGTCTGGTAGTGTTGTTGTGAAGACCGCATTTACTAAGCCATGTAAAATACTGAGCAGAATTCATGGCATATGAGAAGGGTCCGCTTAATGTAAGTTGCTCTCTAAGGAGAGCACAGTGTGTTACTTAAGAATTTGTAAGAAGAAATAACAGAGCTGAGTATGCTGGCACATCCCTGTAAGCCCACCACTTTGGGAAGCTGAGGCAGGAGGTTTGCAAGTTCAAGCTCCACCTAGGCAATTTAGTGACTTAGCAAGACCCAGTCATAAAATGAATGAATGAATGAATAAATTTTAAAGAAAACGAAGGAGATGGATGTAGCTCAGTGTGAAGTTCCTTGCTTCATCTTCAGTACTCCCCCAAACAAAAACAAAATCAGTAACAGGAAGATAAAATTTCAGAATCACTGCTTAATTTTACTAGAGTTCAAATTTTTAGGATTTGTTGTACAACTCTGAACCAAGGATTCGGGTGGCGTGTTTGGTAATATTTTTCATTAACAAAAGTCACTGATGAAATACTTGTTACACAGACAATATTGTTCTAAAAAATTGTTTCATTTTATAATCAACAAAACCTTTAAGTGGAATATAGTGAGTAGTATGATTATTTGGATGTTTGCCTGAATTAATAAATTTTTAAAAAATTTGATTATTAATGTTTTGCTCTGGGAATAAAGAAGAGTATGGGGGGGCTGGGGATTTAGCTCAGTGGTTAAAGTGCTTTCCTTGAAAGTACAAGGACCCGAGTTTGATCCCCAGCACCAAAAAAAAAAAAAAAAAAAAAAGAGTATGGATAGTAAACTAAAAGAGAACTTGTCTTTGACCATCTCCTTTTTTGAAAGTTATTAGTGACGAAGTAGTTGGTAGTTCAGTTCTTTGTGAAAATAATTACACAATCAGTTCTCTTACCTTTTCATTTACAAAGCTAGTGGCTAATAGTTTGGCAGCCAATGGTTATTAATTTTATATGTGCTTGATGGCAAAATTTTCAGCTTGTTTCTTAAGTTTTAACATGTTTGAATTCAGCTCTGTGAGGTTACATGGCTTTGTGAGGTTACTGTGTGCATATCAGTGCTGTGTTCTGGCTTGTAATACTTTGTTGCTTAATACAACCCTGCAGAAGAATTCAAATCTTGAATTTTTTTTTTAAGTAATGTATGTGGCTGTTTTTCAAAGAAAACGAAAGAGAATTTTTTGTTTCTGTTGGTTTTCATAATTGGTAAATGTGTATTCATATGATCCTTGTGTTTGAAGAAAAGAATTGTACTTAATGTCTCCTTTCTCAATCATAATGGAAATTACTTATTTTCAGAAAGATAAAGCTTTTCATAGAATCTAAGGTTATCTTCTCTTTTTTTCTTTTTTTTCAGATTTTGGATGATGAAATTCATGCAGACTTTTATGTAGCTGTTCCAGAAATAATGCCTGACCTTAATCCATTAAAGAAGAAACTGAAAAAAAGATTTCCAAAGCTCAGTAGAAGTAAGGGGAAATTCCTTTTTTTAATTTCAACATGCTGTCAGCAACTCTCTCTTCAACTTTTTTCAGTTATAAGACTGAGTTTCTAATAAATATGTAGAGCAACTGCTATATCTTGGTATTTGAGTTTCATGTTACAAGAGTATGTAGATTCAATTTTTTTCCTTTGGCATATTAAAAATCTAATGCAAGAGCCCTGTTATACTTTTTACTATTGGTTCTTTGAATTTAGATAATAGTCTAGCTCCAAATTAACATATTTCCTACTAGATACATTGTCATTATACTATTTTACTGCCTTATAGCTCTTTATCAATAACACGTGTGCTCATTAATTGAACCCTTCAGCACATATAAGAATGCGTGTATATGAATGCGTGGGCTCAGCAGGTAGTTTCCATAAGGGATTTTCTCCTGAGAAATGTGGTAAGAAAGGTAAGGTTGCTGATAAAGAGCCATTATAGACAGTGTGAGGTGTGACTTGATAAATTCACAAGGTCCCGTTCACAATGAAGGCATCATGAAGGAGGCGACATTTAAACTACCCTCAATAACTGGGTGAATTGATCAAGAGGAACATTATTTTAAGTCATATATTAACCATAGACACTAAAGTAAGTCAGAAACTGTAAATCAGGTCTAAGAAATATCAGTCAGTTGTCTTTGGTTGTGGAGAATAGTACTCCCTACAGTGAAGTAGAAGACAAAATGTGAAATGATGCCAGAAAAGTAGATTGATGGTATATTGAGAAAGACTTTGAATTAGGAGCTGATGAGCATGAACTTTTATTCCGTATTCAGCAGGAATAGAAGTTTTGAGATGTGCTGTGGCGTGACCTGTTCTTCAGAGCCTTTGTGTGCCAAGAGGCTGTAAGATGCACTGGTGTGAACAGAACCTAGAGCCAGGGAGAGTTGCTGGGGTATGAGAGAGCACTAGTGGGGCTTTGTAATGAGGGGTGTCAAAAGTATTTTAGGATTTTGTGACTAAGTAGTCAAAGTGGACAGGTTGTTGAGGAGAAAGGAAGAGTCAAAGGTTGAAGAAATTTTTAAGCCTGGGGACATATCCTATTAAGTGGTGTTGTTAATGGAAGAGCGCAATATATTTTGGGGGAAAAACAAGTTCACTTGCAGAGTAATTCACTTGTTTTAGGTAGTGCTGGATGTCTGGTATAGATAGGGATTATTTTGAATAATATTTCCTAGTGTAAACAGAACAAGTATTTTAAACTTGTTTTAGTAGGATTGTCTTCAAATTTCAACTGTAGTGCTCGCTTGGGCAGCACATATACTAAAATTGGAACGATACAGAGAAGATTAGCATGGCCCCTGCGCAAGGATGACACGTAAATTTCAACTGTAGTTGAGCAAAAAAAAATCTGCTAAAATTCTTCATACATGTTATTCTTCACATTTGTCTGAATTCTGTATCATGATCTGTAACTTGAGTAAATTCAAGTGGACTCTCCAAATCTTTTGTTGTACTGTTGTTTATTTTGAGAACTTACATTAAATCACATGTCCTTATTAGATAATTGGACTTAGGCTTGGCATGTTTATTAGAGATTTCTATTACAGTAGTGTTTGTTGTCCTGGAATCAGACTTATATTCTTTCCTAAGTAGACCTGAAATGGAACATTAAAAATTAAACTAGAATTGCAGTTGAATTTAATGAAAATATTACTCCTAATTTTTTTGTTTCTAATTACTTCAAGCTCCAATCAGAGCAAAACAAACAGTGCTAAATATAGCCAGTTAAAAGTGAAGACAAATACTGAACATATCTGTGTTCATCTACTTCCTTGCTTTGCACAGTGAACCAGCTTTTTGTTTTTTTGAGACAGGATCTTGTTTTGTTTTTTTTTTTTGGTGCTGGAGATTGAACTCAAGGCAAGCACTTAACCACTGAGCTAAATCCCCAGCTGGCAGGATCTTGTTGTGACCTCAAACATGATCCCCTGGCCTCAGCCTGGCCTCAAACCCATGATACCCTTACTTCAGCCTCCCAGTTGCTGGGATTACAGGTGTGCGCCCACCACACTTGGCAGAAACTGGTTTTTCATAAACATTAATTTTGTCACCTTTACTATTTATCTATTTTCTGTATAACCTTTTTGGATTTTGTTTTCTTTAGCCATAGGTTGTTTTTTTCTCTTTTACTACTACAGTCATCACAAAATTTTGGACTAGTTTAGTCTGAAAAGTTTTCAGGTAACATTTCTTTATTCCAAACAACATATTTCCTGTGAAAATGTTCATTTTTATCACTAGGCTTTACTTTATTTCTACTTTCATAATGAATTACACCTTCCACGTACCAGGGTCAGGTTCTGAAGTGCGTGTTTCTCATTTGCTTATTAACCAAGTACCTTGAAAAAAACAGATCTTTCGCTTCTCTAACATTTCCTTTTCCCCCAACATGATCAGTTTAACAGCTCTAGAAAAACATTTGTGTTCTTTCAACATGAAGACTAATGATGAACCTGCCAAAAATGTTGAAAGAGAGTATCCCAGCTGTGCATTAGAACAAGTGAAGCTTCTCGTGTGCATTCTCAGAGCTTACTCAATTCTTGTTTAGGAACATTTGATGCCCCTTTTATCCAACAAAAGACGTTAGTGTAAAATAGAAATTAGTTTTGAGCAAGTGGATGAAATTAAAAGACAGACAGTCCCCTGCAGCTGAGCTCATTAGTCTGCCATTTGGTCACAGTTTTACTAGTAGGGTGAATGGAACCAACTTGGCTAGATTTGAATGTGCACATTTTGCAACATGATTAATGTTGTAGTTTTATTCATTTTACTTTAATTGCTTACATAACTGTAGTCAAGTTCTCTAGTTTTCAGATACACATTTGGTTTGTTTCCTCAGTATTTCCTTTTTTTGTTTCATAAAAATAAAATTTTAAACTTTTAAAAAATGCTTGAGAAAATTTGACTTTGCTAATCACCTTGCTTCTTTGCCCTCAGAAATTTTTCTTATCTCTAATGTATATTGTCATAATACTAAAAATTTCTAAGTTTCTTGTCCTTTTTTACTTAACATTTACTAAACAAAAAAATACTAGTGTGAAAGATATGTTTACTTAGTGGAATCAGTTTTCTATTCTTCATATTAGCCTGTGGTAGGTACTATGGCATATGTGGAAACAACTGAATTAATTAATTTTTTGGCGCTGGAGATTGAACGCAAGGCCCTGCACATGCTGAGTATGTGCTATACCTGTGAGCTACACCCCCTGTTCAAATGAATTATTATTTTTTTCAAATGAATTATTTTAAACCATACTAAGTGGCAGGAAAGAGAGAAAGGGATGTAATTAGATGATTATACTAATGTATATTCTGCTTAGCATGTAGCTCTTAGAATTGAACACTAGTGCTCTAGTTGGAATCTTGTTCAAAGGATATTCATATTTACTGAATAGGGCACTGTTTTCTGTAAGGGGTTGCTCTTATACTATGTAGCTCTTGGATCTTAAAATTATCGAAAATTGAAAGTACTTTACATTTTTTTAATAGTACATGTTTGTAGTACATAATATTTATTCCTTGTGGGGAGTTAGTACATATACATAGTACACCTTAATTCCTTTTTTCATCCACATTCTCTTCCCTTCTCCCAATCTATCTCTTGATCTTCCTTTTCTTTTTTTCTTTTTTTGGTACATTTGCAATACATAGTGTTTATATTCCTTGTGTGGAGTTGGTACATGTACATAACATATCTTAATTCCTTTTTTCATCTCTATCTCTCTCCTCCCTCCATCTTTTCATCCCCTTCCCCTTTGAGAAAGATCTATCTCCCTACTTCCTATTATCTATCTTTAATTTTGCTCTTTATTTATACAGAACTTTGGGTTTCTCATATAAGAGAAACCATGTAATATTTAAGCTTGTGTGTCTGATTTATTTCACTTAACATTATGGTCTCAAGGTGTATCCATTTTCTTACAGATGACTCATTTATCTTGCCTTGTGGCAGGGTAGTAATCCATTGTGTGTAAATACATTTTCTTTATCCATTCATCAGTTGATGGACATATAGGCTGCTTCCACGATTTAGCTGGTATGAGTTTCTCTGCTGTAAACATGGGTATGCTTATATCACTGTAATACGATGTCTTCAACTCTTTCAGGAAGATACTTAGAAGGGGAATAGCCAAATCAAATGGAATCCCACTGTGGTTGTTTACATCCCCACCAGCGAAGTAGAAGGGTTCTTTTTTCCTTGCAGCCTCTGTAGCATTTGTTATTATTTGATTTCTTGATGATGGCCATTCTTTCTGGAGTAAGATTGGAATCTCAGTGTTTTAATTTGCATTTCTCTAATGGCCAGAGATGTTAACATTTCTTCATATACTTACTGGCCTTTTGTACTTCTTCTGTGAGGTGTTTGTTCATTTCACTTGTCCATGTTTTGATTGGGTCTTTTATTTTGGGGGGCCTAGTTTTTGAGTTCTTGTATATTCTAGATATGAATCCTCTGTCTGAGATATAGGTGGCAATTTTTTTTCTCATTCTATAGGTTGTCTCTTCACTCTGTCGATTGTTTCTTTTGCTGTATGGAAGCTTTTTAGTTTGATATGATCTCATTTGTTGATTCTCAGAACTATTTCCTGGGCAACTGGAGTTCTGTTTACAAAGTCCTTGCATATGCCCATGACTTCAGGAGTTTTACCTATTTTTTTTCCAACAGGTAAGTGTTTCTGTTTTAATATTAAGATCTTTGATCCATTTTGATTTTAATTTAGTACATGGTGAAAGATAATGGGTCTAGATTCAATCTTTTGCATGTGGATAGCTCGTTTTTCCAGCACCACTTTTTAAAGAGGCTCTCTTTCCTCCAGTGTATGTTTTTGACCCTTTTGTGAATGATGAAATAGTTGAATGTACTTGGGATCGTTTCTGCATCCTCTGTTCTATTCCATTGATCCTCATATCTGTTTTTGTGCCAGTACCATGCTGTTTTTTTTCCACAGTAGCTTTGTAATATAACTTCAAGTCCAGGATTGTGATGCCTCCAGCTTTGTTCTTGTTACTTAGGATTGCTTTTGCTCGTCTGGGTCTCTTCTAGTTCCATATGAATTTTAGGATTGTTTTCTCCAGTTCTGTGAAGATTGCTGTTGAAATTTTGATTGGGATTGCATTAAATCTGTGTAACAGTTTTGAAAGTATGACCAGTTTAACTATACTGGTTCTGCTTATCCAGAAACAGGTGATATATTTCCATTTTCTGATGTCCTCTTCGATTTCCTATCTCAGAGTACTGTAGTGTTTGTTGTAGAGGCCTTTCACTTTTTTAGGTTCATTCCTAAGTATTTAATTTTTCTTGATGCTATTGTGAATGGTTTTTTTTTTGCTAATTTCTTTCTCAGTGGGTTCATTATTAACATACAGGAGTGTTGTTGGTTTTTGTGTGTTGATTTTATATCCTGCTACATTTAATTTGGTTATTAATTTTAAGAGTCTTTTGAGTCGTCTGTGTAGCGGATCATATCATTCGAAAATAATGGTAACTTGACTTCTTCCCTTTTTTTCCTTTCCTTTTTCTTTTTGTTGCCTAGTTGCTCTTGCTAATGTTTTGAGTGCCATGTTGAACAGGAGGAGTGATAGTAGATATCTTTGTCTAGTTCCTGATTTTAGAGGGAAAGCTTTCAGTTCTTTTCCCATTAACTATGATATTGGCAGATTTCTCATAAATGATTTTTTATCAGATTATGATGAAGTCCTTCTATATCTATTTTCTTCAGTGTTTTTATCATAAAAGGATGTTGGATTTTGTCAAAGGCCTTTTCTGTGTCTGTTGAGATTATCATGTGACTTTTGTCCTTTCTTCTGTTTATGTGATGAATTACACTCAGTGATTTGTACATGTGAACTATCCGTAGTTCTCTGTTTTGGTTGGCCTCATAGACTAACATACTTCCTGCTTGCTACAGTATTGTGTGTAGAAGACTCTGTTAGTGATCACGTGCTATTATAATTATTATAGATGAATTGTGTTGGTACTCTTTCCCTTATTTACTTCAGCCAAAGTGGCCACCTTTCTCTTCTCACATAACAAGTTCTTTCCTTTCTCATGTCTTTGGATTTATTGACCCATGTGTCTTCTGTGCTCTTTATTTGCCTGGCTTACTTTCTTATTCAAATATCATCTAAACGGGCCCTTCTGGGATCATCTTATGTAAAGTATTACTCTTCACTGATCAATAGATATTTCATTATTGTGATTCTGTATTCTTTTGAAGACTTTTCTTTCCTGGCACCTCCTGTTTTTTAATTTGCAGTGTGTGTTTGGTTCCTCCCATTACAGCGAGGACATTTTAATTTTGTCTGTTGCCAGGGCCTCCAATAGCACATAGTTGTACTGTACAAGTATTTGTATAATGCATGGACATTTAGCATAGCATTGTTAGAAGACAGAATTTGGTAGAAGATACAGAATTCTAAACACAGCAAATAAAACATAGATTTATAGTTCATAAAATTTCGGGGGAGGATAATTGTATTTGTAGTCATTGAGTTTCTACTATCTTGCAGGTCCTTGGATGTGAGACTGTGAACATGACAGACAAGGTCCTTAATATCCTGGAACTAACAGTTTTGTATTCTATAGTAGATAAACTGGTTTAACTTTCACACCGAATTAATGCCCAGATATGTCTAGATAAACGAGCGAAACCCATAGTACAATTTTCTTGCCAACCTGTATGATTCAGCTATTTTATTTTGCTAAAATCTTAGTTCTTTCTGTTTTTTAATAGCAGTTTTTAAAATAAGTTGCCTCAATGATTAGCTATCTCTATTTTCTTATCAACTGTTATTCTTGCTTACAGCCTTATCTCCCACAATTTATCTAAAATATTGTTTGCAGTTATAATCACAGACTTTTTTGGGGGGCAGATTCAAAGAGCAATTCTGAGTTTTCTTTGTTTCTTAAAACTCTGGTATATGCAACCCTAACTTGCCTCCTTTGTCACTAACTATTCCTTCTTTGTCTCCCCTCATAAAAGAAGAAAAGAGAGCATACATCAGGGTGAAATACCAGACCATATAATTTAGTATAGGTTATGTTCATTATTGAAATTGAGTAGAGCATTAGAGGAAAAGTGCTGGGCCTAGTGGTCTATATCCCAGTTTTCTGGGAGGTTAAAGCAGGATGATCACAAGTTTGAGCCCAGCCTGGGCAATTTAGCAACATGGTATAAGACCCTGTTTCAAAAAAAACAAAAAACAAAAAAACATCTAGGGATATAGCTCATTGTGAAGGTCAAGGATTCAGTTCCCTGTACTGGGAGGGGTGCTGGGGGGAACAGGAAAGGAAAAAAGAGAAAGAAAATTAGAAGAGCATGAAAGTGTAGAGAGTAAGAGACAGTGGAGGAAGAGAAGAGCCATTACTTAGCAGTAAAGGATAGCGAAGCCCTAGAAATAGCAGTAACAGTTTAACATTTGGCTACATTGAAAAACAGCATAGAATAGTGGTTAACATAGACCTCTCTCAGTCTCAACCTTATCACTTTATTGCGATCTTGAGTAATTGCGTTTTTTTTGTGTGTGTGTGTGTGGTGATACTGGAGATTGAACGCAGGGGTGCTCAGCTACTGAGCTGCATTCTCAGTCATTTTTATTTTTTATTTTGAGACAAGTTCTCTCTACGTTGCCCTAGGCTGGCCTTGAGCTTGCAATCTTCTTGCCTTAGCCTCCCAAGTGCTGTACAGCAGCAGGGATTACAGGTATGTGCCCCTGTGCCTGGCTATGAACAAATTTTCTGACAATTTTTATGCCTTTGTTGGTTCATCTACGTGATGTGTTTCATGATAACATATACCACGTAGTGTTTTTATGACAGTATGTGCAAAGTTTAGCATAAACTAGGTCTATAAAAAGTGCTATATGTGGGCCACTCTTATTATCATTAACTGCCTACCATTCCTAAGGAATTACTGTAGAAGAACTTATTCTTTTTCATCTCTTCATACATCATTTCTACCTTCACAACTCATTTGTTGAATAAGTGGGTAATTATTAGTGCCTATTCTGTGCTAGGCACCATACTTTGTACTGAGAACTGAAAGAGGGCAAGGCATTTGCCATTTTAAGAACTTATGTATTGCGAGAGGAAGGCCACAAGAACAAAATGCTACATGAGAGATTATTAGTAGAAAATGTACAAAATACTTAGAGGAATGAGGAACTATTTTGGAGAATTATATAAAGAAGATAGCAGTGAAATTGAGAGGTTAATTATGAACAGGCATTTGCTTTCCTGTCATGCATGAGGAGTACATTCCAGGCAGAAGAAATGGTTTTCATTAATGCACAGAAGTATGGGAGCCAGTGTGTTCAGGAAATTATAAGTGGCTGTCGCTTGGTACATGAAGTGTTATCAGATAGTGCTGGTTAATGGGGTTAGACAGTGGGAGACAGCGGCCTGGTCTTGGAGGGCTTCGTGTTTCATTCCATGGAGATTAGATTTTATCCCATATGTAGACAGGAGCCATTGAACACCAGGCTCAGAAGAGTTTAGATAAGATTTTTCTCACTAGAATGAGTATTCTGGGAAACGCATAAATGGTAGAGTGGCCATCTGAGGATGGTGAAATTTGAAGGGCAGAGTCTAGTGAGGGGGCTATTGCAGTAGTATAGATATCGAAGAAATAGAATTAACAGGAATTGATTAGATATGGGGTGTGAGGGAGAAGAAGGGATATAGGATGATTTTTGGTCTTGAGTAACCCAGTGAATATTATTTTTAAAATAATCTAAAGGAGATAAGCCAGGTTTGGGCATGATAGTAATATCACAGAGTGAGGGGGCAGGGGAGGATAGATCAATGGGTGCAAATATATTGTATATTAGCATGAAATAGATTGTGATAAATAAATATGCTCATTGTGGTTTCTAGAACAAGCAAAAAACACAAGAGGAGATATAGTTTAAAACAGTCCTGTATTTAAGAGGAATAAAAAGGGTACACGAAATATTATTTTTTGCTTAAAACAAAAGATGGCTGTAAAGGAGGAACAAACAAAATTAGTTGAATAGAAAACACCTATCAAAGTAAAGACCTGAATCCAGCCTTATCAATAGTTTTATCTATTGGAAGTGGACTATAACCAAAAGGCAGAGATTGTAAGATGATAAAAAAGCAGTCCAACTATATGCTGCATATATGAAACATATTAAATACACAAATAGACAAGGTAAAATGATTGGTACAGATACGCTATAGAAACAGTATTAGAGAATTGACTTGGCTATATTAATATATACCTGACAAAATATACCCTTAAGTTGAGGAATGTTACTGGAAAAAAATGGATATTCTCTAATAATAAGACATAGTCACCTTAAAAAAACCCCAAAATACATGAAACAAACTGGACAGAACTGAAAGAAGGAAGACTAACCAAATGTAGTTAGAAATTTTAGTATTCTTTCCAGTAACTGATAGACCATATAAATGGGAAACCAATAAGGATATAATAGATTTGAACAATGCTGTCAATCAACTTACTACATCTGATAACTGTAGAACACATCAACTAACAACAGCAAGCGTTGTTTGATTACCAGGCTAGAGCATTTTAGGGGCTATAGTAAGTCTTTATTAAGCCTCATGTTTGTTAATTAAAAATGAACACACAGTATGACTTCTAATAATGAGATAAATTAGAAGTCAATAACCAAGAATAATTTCTCAATACATTGTAATTAAACATCTCACTACTAAATAACTCAGAACTCAAATCAATTAGAGAATTTCTTGAACTGAATGACAGTGAAAACACAACATGTCAAAATTTATGGGATGCAGTTGAAGTAATTCTGTTTCTTTTTCCCTTTTTTTTTTTGGTGGGGCTGGGGGTGCTAGGGATTGAATTTAGGGCTTTGAGGATGCTAGGCAGGAACTGTACTACTGAGCTACATCTCCAGACCCAGTTGAAGCAATTATTTAGTACATTAACAGAGAGATGAGTGTAGATTTAATCTCCTGCATGCGGATAGCCAGTTTTCCCAGCACCGTTTATTAAAGAGGCTGTCTTTCCTCCAGTGTGTTTTTTGCCCCTTTGTCAAAGGTCAGATAGCTGAATGTGCCTGGGGTTGTTTCTGTATTCTCTATTCTGTTTCATTGATCCACCTGTCTTTTTTTTTTTTCCTGTACCATGGTGTTTTTATCACTGAGGTTTATAGTATAACTTGGAGTCCAGGACTGTGATGCCTTCTGCTTTACTCTTGTTGCCCAGGATTGCTTTTGCTATTCTGGGTCTCTTCTGGTTCCGTATGAATTTTAGGATTTTTTTTTTCTAGTTCTGTGAAGAATGCTCTTGGTATTTTTATGGGATTGCATTAAATCTGTATATCAATTTTAGAAGTATGAACAGAACCCCAGTTGCATAAGAAATAATACCAAGAATCAACAAGTGAAATCATATCAAATTAAAAAGCTTCCAGGAAGCCTTCCTGTTTCCAGGAAAGGAAATAACCAACAGAGTAGAGACAGCCTACAAAATGGGAAGAAAATTTTGCCAGCTATTCCTAGGACAGAGGACTAATATCTAGAACATGTAAAGAACTCAAAAAAAATCAGACCCTCCAAAATAAAAGAGCCACTAAAAAAAGGGCAACTAAAATGAATAGACCCTTCTCAGAAGAGGAAGAGGTACAGAAGGCTAACAAATACATGAAAAAATGTTCCATATATCTGGCCTTTAGAGAAATGAAAATTAAAACAACACTGAGATTTTGCCTTACCCCAGTTAGAATGTTTATCACCAAAAAATCAGATAGTAACAAATGCTGGCAAAGGTTCTAGGGAAAAAGGAACCCTTCTACATTGTTGGTGGGAATGTAAACTAGTACAGTCACCAAGGAGATTCTATGGTGTGGAGATTCCTCAGAAAAACTAAAACTCGAAATTCTATTCCACTCAGGGATTCCTCCTGTAGGTATTTTCCTAAAAATATTAAAGGCATGATATTACAGTGATACAGGCATATCCATGTTTGTAGCAGCACCATTCATAATAGCTAAATCTTGGAAACAGCCTATATATCCATCAACAAATAAATGGATAAAGAAAATGTGGTATTTACACACAATGGAGTACTGCTCTGCCATAAAGAAAGATAAACTTCAGTCATTTGTAGGAAAATGGTTTCATCTTGAGAACATAATGTTAAGTGAAATAAATCAGACACACAAGCTTAAATATTGCATGGTTTCTTTTATATGAGAAACCCAAATTATAAATAAAGAGCAAAATAAAAGATAGATAATAGGAAATAGGAGATAGATCTTTTGCAAATGGGAAAGAGACCAAGAGATGGAGAGAACGGTGAGAAAAAAGAATTAAGATATGTTATGTACATGTATCAATGCCCCATAAGGATTGTGATCATTATGTATAAGAAATATGCACTAATGAAAAATAAAAATTAAGAAATAAAAAATATTGTGGCAAGAAGAAGTGCAAAATTTATTGAGCAGCCTTCTTTAGTCCAGAGCTGCTATTAGGTGCTTTATATTGATCCATCACCATCTCAGCTGTAAAGTAGAAAGGTCTTTTAAGCTAAGCCCAAGAGCCTGGTCTGAATTTGAAGAAGCTAAGAAGGTAGGAAATGACAATCATAGGAAATGAGTCTGTATGACCAGTCATCAGAAATAGATGTTCCCTGAGAACATACTTTTAAGTGAAATAAATCAGACACTCATGAGTACACATCGAATTGTATCTCTGATATGAGAAACCATAACTGTAAATAAGGACAAAGAGGTGTGATAGATATTATATAAAAGGAAGGTAATATACAAAGGAGAGGAGTACTAGAAAGAAAGAAGGGGAAAAGCAGAAAGGCAACAAAGGAAAGAAAAGGGAAAGGGAAAATACGGAAAATGATGAATAAACCTACTGTAAATAGGGAGGGAGGGAACAGAGGGGAGGGGCGGGGAAGAGGGAGGAGAACCAAGATGCATCATGTATAGGTACAAAATATTTTAGTATATGTGCTGCCGAAGCGAGGATGTATAGGTACAAAATAAATGTGATGAATGTGACCATTGTATGTAAAATGTACCAATACATGTTCTTGGTTTAAAATAAAAAAAAATGACAGCATCTGTATGCTGTGTCTAGAAGTCATAAGATGCTTAAATTGATGAGCATCACTCAGGTGGGCCATAGTAGAGTCAAAAGTACACTGCAGACCCACAGTCTAATTTGTGTCTGTTATTTCTTGGTGGCCACATACCTTCCCTGAGCCTTAGTTTTCTCATTCCAAAACAGCTACCTCTCAGGACTTTGGGGAAGATTAGAGGAAATAATAGACAAATAAAACAACATGGCATTAAAAAAAAATCATTGGTCTAAGCATTTAAGCAGCATTCTTAAGTGTAAGAACATTAAGATGGAATGTTTTCTATCTAAGATCATGAACATGTCAGTGATCTCTTATGCTCTTATGTTTAGCATTGTACTGGAGGTCAGTGAAATAAAGTGTATACACATGGCAGAGGAAGAAAGAAATTTGTTTTTATTCCCAGACGATAACCTGGTTACTATTCTAGTAAATGAATTCTAGTAAGTAAATTTCACAAGGTTATATAGGGTGTAAGATCAATGTATAAAACTCAACTGTATTTCAGTATACTGCTAACATACAAGATGAAATTTGTAAAACAGTTTTATTCACATGCACATAAACAAATCAAAATAGTAAATTTAATAAAAATTGTACAAGAGGTAGTCATAAAAAACTGCTAAATGTTGCTGAAAATTAAGGAATACCTGATTAATTGGAGAATTATACCATAGCTATGGATTTGAAGGCATAAAATTATCAAGATGAAATTCCTCCCAAATTTTTCTGTAGATTTAATACAACCCCAATCATATTCTCAGAGAACTTTTTTTCCCTTTTTCCCCCCAGCACTAGGGATTGAACCTGGGGCCTTTGCACTGAGCTACATCCCCAGCTCCTCTCCCCCTTTTTTCCCTTTTGTTTTTCTGAGACAGGGTCTCACCAAGTCACTACATTGCCCAGG
The DNA here is from genome assembly GCA_004026905.1 of Hystrix cristata. Lineage (NCBI taxonomy): Eukaryota > Metazoa > Chordata > Mammalia > Rodentia > Hystricidae > Hystrix > Hystrix cristata. The sequence goes on from PVJO010004845.1 coordinate 89,948, forward strand.
CTGCACTTGAACTTGTGTTCCTCCTACTTCAACTTCCCAGAATACTGGGGTACAGGTGTGTGTCTCCATACCTGGCTTCAAAGGACTTAAAAAAAAAAAAAAGAAATCGATAAGTTTTTCTAGTATTTAAATTGAAATACAGAGAACTTAGCATTTAAAAAATGACTTAAAAAGGAAGAACAGAGATGAGGACTTGCACTTCTTAATTTAAGACTTTCTTGTGGAGCTGTAGCAACCAATGGAGTGTGGTATGGTATTCAGGGCACATGAATATAGATGAAACATTGGGAGTTCAGAAATGGACCTAGACCTGTTTAGTCAGCTAGTTTTCAATAAAGGTGCCAACACTATCTGAAGAAGTAATAGTTTTTTTTTTTTAATGAATGGCAGTAAAATTTTTGATAACCATTTCCTTGTTTCAGACACCAAAATTAATGAAGTAGATCATAGACCTAAATGTAAAAGGCAAGTCATGAAATTCTAGAAAACTTTCTAGGAGAAAATCTTCATAGCCTTGGGTTAGGCAAAGATTCCTTAGAACACAAAAAACATGAGCTATAGAAGAAAACTGCTAAATTGGACTTTATCAAAATTAAAATATTTTGCTAATGGGTAGGCACCTCCAGAAAATGAAAAGGCAAGCCACGAATTAGGATAAAATATTTGCCATACATATATCTGACAAAGGTTTGGTGTCCAGAATGTATAAAGAACTCATAATTCAGTAAGACCTTCAATGTAATTTTTAAAAAGGGAACATAAAATTAAATGGGCACTTTATAAGAGAAGATAGGCTGCTGCTGCTGTTGAAGCACATGAGATGCTACTAAACATCTTGGACATGAGGGAAATGCAAATTTGATGAAGACAAGAGAATATATGGAATCAAAGGAAAAAAGTTATTTGCTTGTTTTAGGATGGTACTGGTTTAAAAACTCAAATCTGCACAATCTAGTGTCACTTCTAGTTTTGTATTTGTAACTATTCAAATATGTGTTATAGTATTTCATCAAATACCCTCACTTCAGTATATTTTAATGAATTCTTTTTCTTTCCTCCTTTAAGAAATTTACATATAATAATTGTATGTATTTATGGAGAACAGTATAATAGTTCAATCCATGTGTACAATGTGTAATGATCAAATCAGGGTAATTTACATCTCTTTAAATATTTATCATTTAAAAATATGGAATACTTCAAAAATTGTCATCCTTAAGGAAGGGCCACTCTTAACCTTTCTTGTATCATTCCAGTTGCGGTATATGTTCTGTGAAAGCAAGCACTCTTCCTTTTTAAGTCTCATGTTTTCCCACTTTTATTATCACAATGATATTAGACTCAAAATCGTGAAGTCATTTATTTATTCATTCTTCAAGCAGTTGTCGCATTTAGACCTTAGTAATTACCTGTCTACGTGGAGGTGGAGATATCGAGTGGTTGGAAATCATGGGAGAGGTTGTGGCTGGAGTTACAAGTTTAGCAATTACAATGGCTAAATGGTATTTAAAGCCGTGTGTCTGGATGAGATCACTTGGGTGGCTGTGCAGAGTGCATACAATAAGACAGGTCACATGACTGAGCCAAAAGGTGGTGCAGCTAAGTGAAGTCAGCTGAGTGAAGGTGGCTCAGCCAATAAGAAGGGAGCGGGATAGTTAGGGACAGTCTGTTTCAGAGAACAAGTCAAGATGTGGGAAGAGGAGAGCTGTGCTTGGTGAACTGTTGTCGCGAGGTCAAGGCAAATGAACACTAAGAAATAACCATATGAAGGTCATTGGCAAGATTATTTACAGTGGAGTAACGGGGATGATAAGTAGTTGTAAGACTGAAGTAGTTACAAGAGCAAATAAGAGAAGTAGAGAGAGAAAGGATATAAACTTTTTGAGAATTTAATGTACTGAAGAAAGCATTAGATGGTAACTGGAAAGCTATGTGAAGTCATAGAAGTCTTTGTTTTGTTTTGAAATGGGAAATTTTATAGCAAGTTTGTAAACTAGTGGAGATTATTTAGGAGATTTTATAGCAAGTTTGTAAACTAATAAGGATTATTTAGGGCAAGCAGGGAAAATTAACCATGTAGAAAAGAGAAGGGAGGAACAGTATGCTTTGTAAGTGAGTGGGAGTGAGAGTCAGTACGCAGATGAAGAGAAGGAACTCTGGGAGAAGTGTAGTGTTTATATGTGGTGGCAGGAAGGAAGGTAGCGGTACATTCAGGTGTCACCAAATAATTGGTGAGCTCTTATTAAGTGCTCAAAAATAAATCTTGAGCTCTTACTAAGTGTGAGCACTATTTTATGGAAATAAAACAATACATCTAAGAGGTTAAATAGATTTATGAATAGTTGAATCAGTTGTCTCTTTTATATTAACATCTTACCATTTACTGAAAAGTTAAGTCATAGAGTACTAGATTACTAAAAATAGATATTTCATGTGTTATACCCAGCACCAAAAAAAAAAAAAAAAAAAAAAAAGAAAAAGAAGTAATCGTGACTAAATCACAGGGCTATGTAATTTATTTTTGGAGTCTTCTGTATAATTCTTTGAAAATTCTTAGTTTTCTCCCTGACTCTGTTTTTCTCTTTAGAGTATTTAGTTACATCTCCTTTTATACCTTAATAGAGGACAAAGTGATGTTATGATTTAGTTAATTAAACTTCAGTTCTTAACTCATGCCAGTTTTGCCTCCAGACTTTATTATTCACTGGAGGCAACTGATTGCATTGCTAAATCTTGCTATTTTTTAGTCCTTCCTTTGTTTTATGATAAGGCAGATCAGATAATTCAGGACAAAGGTAGATAAAAAGTCCCGAAAAGATTTCAAAGCTATACTTTTAGCTTTAACCCTAGATTATTTTACAGATTTTAATTGTTATGTGTTGAAAGCAGGGTAAAGATTATCGTATCTGTTTATTTATTAGATGTCTGTAATGGTATAACAACATGACCACATACTTAATGGCTTAAAGGAACACGTAGTTACAGTCTCACCATTTCTCTGTGCCCGGAATGGATGGAAGCTGAGCTGGGACTTCTGCTAAAGGGTTGCACAGAGTTCCAGACAAGTTGTTGGCTGAGTCTTCTCAGCCTTGCACATACTGAGACGCGGTGGCTCATTAGCAGAACTCAGTTCCTTGCGGGCTGCTGGACTGAGAGTTTTAGTTTGTCACTGGCTGTCAGCTTGAAGCTGCTCTCAGCTCCTTGCCCTGAGGCGCTGTGCATGTGGCAGCTCAAAACTTTGCTGCTCGTCTCTTCACAGCTAGTAAGAGAGCCTCCTCCAAGGCAGTCAGTGCAGGTTTGTGTAGTGTAGTCATGTAAACATAATCCCTCTGTCTTGTGGTTAGAGGCAAGCTGCAGGCCTCATCTCCCCCACCCAGTGGAAGAGATCACAAAGGGGTGAACGCAAGGAAATGGGCACCCTCAGGTGTACCATGACTTATTTGCTGTATCTTTATATGGAATATGTGTTACTCTCTTCTTCAGTAATTTTTGCTACTTGTTTAGATGTAGTGATAATTTTGGATTTTTTATTTTTCTAACCAGATTCCATTGGCCGGGACATCCCCAAAATGCTTGAGTTATTTAAAAATGGACATGAGATTAAGGTGGACGAAGAAAGGGAGAACTTTCTCACAACTAAAATAGCAACAGTAAGTTATAATGAGAATGATTAAATAATCCTGTTTTCTCTTTTGTTTTATTAATTTGCAAATAATTTATAAAATACATTTGAATTTGCGTTTGGATGTAGCATTAGAAGTGGCACCAAACATGTACAGAGTCTACCAAAAAATGTACGCACACTTCAAGAAGAGAACAATAGTATGATGTTTTTTTCAGCAGATGGTGTTATCCTCGTAGGGGGGACCCTAGAGGATGCTGTATGTTGCAGAAAAACCACTATGCCTCTGGTCCTTCGAGAAGAAATTGAAAATGCATGTTGCAGCAGTCTCAATGACCAAGGTTACTCAGGCAGCGGTCTGCTATACTAATAAACATCTGAAAGATAACGGCTACCACTTTGAGCACTTTTGTAATTTTAGAGGCCAAAGGTAACTGGTAACTTCTGTTAATCTCATGATGTTTCAATAAATTTAGTATTAAAATATTTATACAAGATTTTCTTTTCCTGAATGTGTATACATTTTTTTGGCAGACTCTGTGTGTCTGTGTATAAATTTTTCTTGTTCTATAGATCAAACTCATAGATTTTAATGGTACCTGAGAATTTCTTCCTTCCAAAATTATGTGTTACTTGTGTTCACTTTGGCAGCACATATACCAAAATTATGTGTTACTTATTGACATTTATGTGTATTTTGCCTTATTTATCTATTCTAAATGTGTTTTTTGTTATCTAATATTATTGAGAGTAGGGTTTAGATCTTGTATATCCTATAGAACATACATTATTTAGCATGTGGTAGCTATTTAGAAATACTTAATGGAAGCAAATTGATTTATTTTCATGAATTGTGTCCAATTATTTGTTTGTGGTTTAAAAATTGTTTGCCTGTTTATAAATATGCTGGAAATCAGTTTTCAATTCCATTTTTAGGACACTAATATAGATATGTCAGGGTTATAGAACTATGTGTTTAAATATACAGGCAGTGGAAACAGTAAAGTTATTTGCAAATGTATATTTTTCATACTACAGTGGGAAAATGTGCCTTAGAATAGGAGTAGAGCAGGTTTACTGCAGCCAGGGATTGGGAAACACCTGCTTGCCACATCATTATCAAAGCTCAGCTTCCATTTACTTGACCTGAGCTCTGCTAGAATCTGGTGTTGAAATTTCCTTGTTTTCCAAGATCCTTGGGAGTGTTTTTTATTTCTTAGGATTGACAATACTGTCATCTGAAGAACAAACAAAAATCCAGATACAAATTTTAAGGGACTATTCTGGAGCTGTAGATCCTTGAGTTTGAATACCTGTTCGCTGCATAAGGGATGATAGACTTCAAGTGACTTTCTTAAGTCTGTGTCTCAAATTTTCTCATCTATACAATGTGTATAGTAATCTATATTTTATAATGTGGTTTTGAAGATTAGATAAAAATTTTAAATGGTAGTGTTTGTTGGTGTCCTTGCTTTGGTTAGCCTTCAGGGACTATAGAATATCCTTACAATACTCTTTATTAAGGATATATTTTCAGTATATTCAGTTATTAATAGTTTATATACTTCCTGACTTAAAGTATAAGAAGCCATGATGTCTCATTTATTTTTTTTCAACAAATACTATAATGATTAGGAGATAGGCTCCAGATCACACTGCTTGGATTTTTGGAGACAAAGATGTTTTTTCTTTTCTCAGTGAAAAAGAAGTTAATTTATATGTTTAAAGGTAACCTTCTTGAATACGAAAGTATTATGGTATCGTAGGAGATTAAGTATAGATTTTATTTATTTATTTATTTATTTTGGTGCTGGGGATCAAACTCAGGCCCTTGCACTTGCAAGGCAAGCACTCTAACCACTGAGCTAAATCCCCACCCTAAGCATAGATTTTTAGATTCATACTGTATTTCAAATTGTAGTTCTAGCTTAGAAAGAAATGTAGCACCTTGCTTTCTGAGCCTGTTTTTCCCTGTTTACCATTTCCCCCATGTGTAAATTGGTGGTAATGATAAGTGTTACTAGGGTAGGAAGCAATAGATGAGATAATAGTATAACAACTATGTAGCAGACTACGTGTGGTTTAGATGGAGTAACAGGAATTCACACCTAAAACAGTGAGCATTATTACCTTGATACCAAAACCAAAGAAAACTACCATGTGACATCATTCATGAACACAGAAGTAAACATTTTAAACTAAGTTAACAAATTGAATCCTGTAATGTATAAAAAGAATAATATATCTTGACTGCCTTAGTCTATTTTCTCTTGCTGTAACAGAATCCTTGAGATTGTATGATTTATAAAGAGTACAGGTTTATGTTGGCTCACTATTCTGGAAGCAGGGAAGTTTAAGAGCGTGGTGCCAACATCCGGCAAGGGCCTCATACTGTATCATAACCTTGCAGAAAAGCGGAAGGCATGTTGAAAACACAGGGGCTACCCTGACTTACAACGACTTGTTCTGTGGAGAATGAGTCCATTCCTGTGAGAAAGGCATGGGCCACTCTTAACCTTCTAATCATTTCTTACAGGCCCCACCTCCCAACATTGCCCCAGTAGCGATCAAATTTCAACATGGTTTTTGGAGGAGACGAATCACATTCAAACTGTAGCAATGACCAAGCAGGATTTATCCTAGGAATGCAAGTTTAGTGTAACATTCAACAATCGTTATAATTCTCAAGCTAAACAACAAAAGTCATCTTAGTAGACACAGAGAAAGCATCTGACATGATCCAAATACTGATTTAAAAGTCTCAAACTTGGGATAAATGTTAGTGTCTTTGGGCTGGGGTGCTGCTCAGTGATAGAGCCGTGCTTAGCATGCGTACGACCCTGGTACCCCCTCCCCAAAAGTCAGTATCCTTAACCTGATAAAAGTATGCTTAAAAAAACCAACAGTTGATACCATACTTGGTGATGGAAGACCGAATGCTGATTCCCTCCTAAGATCAGGAACAAGACTAGCATATCTGTTCTTACCGCCTCTGTTCGGTGTTGATCTGGGGGATTTTAGGCAGTGTGTGGTTAGGCAAGAATAAGGTAAAAAGGCGTCTAAAATAGAAGAAGTGAAACTGTCATTATTCACTGATTATATGATCTAGCTAGTAGAACGAAGAAATGACTTAAGTGTGGTTGAAGACACAAACTCTTACATAAAAATCATTTGTATTTTTTGTACAACAGCAGCAAACAATTAGAAAGTCATCTATAGATAGGCTTATTATGTCCTCAAAGTCCCCATCAGCTCTTTGTCCTAGAAACTGACTAGCAGATTCTAGTTCATATGGGAATACAAAGGATGTGAAGTAGCCAAAACAACTTTGAAGAATAACAAATTTGGAAAATTACCTGATTTCGAGATTTGTAAAGCTATAGTAATTAAGACAGTGTGGTGCTGATGTCAAGAGATAAAGGGAAAAAAAGAGAGATAAAGGAATCAGTGGAATAGAGTAATAAAAAGGCCAAAAGACAACTGATTTTCAAAGATGCAGAGGCACTTTTTTTAATGGATGAGGCATAGTCTTTTCAACAAAAGGTACCAGAATGATTGGATATCTATGTGCAATAAAATGAACTTTGATTGATATTGCAAACCATATATAATAATTAATTCAAAATGTATGAAAAACTTAAATGTAAGGCCTAAAATTATAGTACTTCTAGAAGAAAAAGTTGGGTGAGGGAATGACTTCTTAGATATGACACCAAAAATATCCATGGAAGAATAAATTGATAAATTACCCTCTATAAAAATCTAAAAGTTTTTGATCTTTAAAAAACAGTGTTGAGAGAATAAAAAGACAAATCTCAGATTACCAAAATATACTTGCAAATTATATATCTGATAAATCTAGAATACACAAAACTCTCCAAACTCAGTAAAGCTACCCAAATTTTAAAAATCGGCAAAAGATTTGAACACAGTTCACCAAAGAGAAATGACATAACACACAACACACAGATGTTCTGTATATTTAGACATTAGAGGAATATAAGTTAAAACCACAGTGAGCTATCACTACACATCTCTTGCCATGAATAAAATTAAAAAGACTGACCATACTGAGGGTTGGTGAGGCTGTGGAGGGACTGGACCACTCACACTGTTTGTGGGAACGTTAAATGATACACTTTGTCTGGCAAACAATTTGTCAGTTTCTTAAGTAGCTGAACCTACTATTCAGTCCCACCATTCTGCTTTTAGATATTTACCCAGGGAAATGAAAGCATGTTTATGTACAGAGTTTGCAAACAAATGTTCATATCAGATTTGTTTTTAATAGCCCCAAGCTGGAAACACTCTAAATACACGCCACAGGTAAATGTGTAAACAAAAATAATCTTTAGTAATAATGAGAAACTTGATAATGCTACAGTATTTTGATGAATTTAAAAATAACTGTGTTGAGTGAAAAAAGCCAGAAAAAAGAAGTACACACCATATGATTCTATTTATTTAAAGTTCTTGCAAATACTAACTAATATAAAGTCACAGAAAACAGATCAGTGCTGGCCTTAAGGGTAGAGGTGGATGGGAGGGGCAGGAAGCAGGAATAAGGGTGCAGTAGATTTTGGAAATGATTGATTATCCTGACTAGTGATAGTTTCATAAGTGTGTATATATGTCAAATCTTAATAAATTGTATACTTTAAGAATGTGCAGCATATCTAATGGAATACTATTTAGCAATAAAAAAGCAAACTTAGATACATGCTAATACACGAATGAACCTCAAAAACTTTATGCTCAGGGAAAGAAGCCAGACACAGAAAACACATAGATGGCACCTTTATATAAAATGTCCAGTGAAATGAAACAAGACCAAAAAAGACTAGTATTTACATAAGAAGGGAAGAAATAGACACTAACCGTAAATGTGCTTAAGGGATCATATTGGGGTGATGAAGATATTTAAAACTGATTTATGATGATGGTTACACAACTTGATAACCTAAAAGATGATTGAGTTGTACATTAGGAAACGGTAATATAATGTGTAAACTGTGCTTCAGTAACATTTTTAAGTATGTGCAGTATGTCACATGTAACTGAAAAAAAGTAGTTTAAAAAGTGTTGAAATGTTTACCATTGGATCTGATACATAACAAGTATTTAATAAATTTTATTTATTATAATCATCAGAGGTAGTAACATTAAAAGTTTTAAAAATATTTTAAAGTAATATAATGAGGTTTTCATGAGTGATATTTTTTATTATATACAGTTGGAAATATTGAAGATGTGGTATGTGGTATCTTTATTGATTTATTTATTGCAGCCTGTGTGTTAGCAGAATTTGATTTAGATTGACTGTAGAATAAAGGGCACCTACAGCAGCACATACCTATTAGGGGGTCCTCCTTATTTTGGATAAAAAGAAAATATCAATAAACAACAGCCCACGGGCCAAATTTGATCATGGCTGTGGCCTGTGTTTGTACAGCCTGGGAACTAAGAATGGGCTTTACAGTTTTAGAAGGTTGTAAAAACAAAACAAAAAATACACGACAGAAGTTGGATCTGGCCTGCAAAGACTAAAATATTTAGTGTCTGGTCTGTTACAGAAAAGATTTACTGATCCCAGACCTGGAAAGATGTTTTTTTGGGTGCATGAGAGAGATTCGTTTTATTTCTATTTCCCTGTACAGGAGAGACTGTCTCTTTCTAGTTATATCATCTTCTCACTCCTTACTATGGTTGTGCAAAGGGTCTGCAGTACTGTGTTGTTTCAAGGTCTCTTTCTAGCATTGATGTCGTATGAAACTGATCTTCAGCAGTTTACTTTTTCTTCTCTAGCAAAGTGATAAATACAATCAGTAGAATAATCTTTCTTCATTATATATCCTGAAGATCAGTATCTTAGGTATTATAATTCAGCCACTAATGCCTTTGTATACCAAGACTATACGAATGCTGTTGTACTCAGCTAGTATTTAACATTTGTCAGCAGTTCTTGGAGATAAATTCATTCTTAATCTTGACTACCACTTGTAGCTAAAACTTACATATTCATGAAATTGATTGTATCTATACACTATTAAATCAAATGCTCTTATCAGTGAAAATGTCATTCAAATGCTACAGTGAACATCCTGAAGACAGAACAAGTTATTATTGGAATAGTTTGTTTTTTAATCAGTCATATTGCTATCATGTAGCCACCATTTATTTTTCTCTCTTGGCATGAGGCATAATTGGTTGGAAATAAAAGTAAGTTGCTAAATGGTCAAGTTTAAGGGAAGATCTTAAAGCACGAAACTTAAAAATGAAAGGTTTATTTCTTTAACTTATTTTTTCAACTTTTTTGCCCAATGGCTTTTCCTATGAAATAGAAATGAAACTAAGGCACATTCTCAGAAAAAAAAAAAGTTAAGACACTTGTATCTGGTCAATATTTATTATAATCTAAGTAGCAGTTTAATTTCAGATAGTAATTAAATAACTTTAAAAGGATTTGTCTGAGTTTATAATATAGGAAACAATATAATAGTCATACTTCTGTTATCCACATAAGTCTCTTGACATTTTAAAAATTTCAAGTTAATATATGCACATGAATAAATTTGAATAGTTCACAGAAGTATATGAGGAAACACTAAAACCTCTCTCCATATAATTGTTTTCTTGTGGGATGCCTATTAATAGGTTTTTTTTTTGTACTTGAAATGTTAAGTAAAGCACATAGCATAAACATCCTGTAACATTAATTTATGTATAAGATATGCCACAGACATTTTTCTGTAACTTTCGTTTTCATGGATGAAAATAGAGCATGGTGTCTACTTATTTTTCCTCTTTTTTGGGGGAAGAGTCAGTGCTGGGGCTAGATCCAGGCCAGCTTCTTTGTCCCGCAGTTATATTCCACCACTAACCATAGTCGATTCCTTACTGATGGACCTTTAATTTGTATCCGGTTTTTCACTGTTACGAATGACAGTTTAATGAAATTCTTACAATATTGCCAACATTTTCCAAGTATATTCATAAAGTAAATTTCCAGAAATAGAATATATGCATGTTGAACATTTTGTAAGTATTTGAAAATGACTTTCTAAAATGATTATACTAATTTTAATTCATCCAACAATGTGTTAAAGTGCCTGTTTCTTCACACCCCCACTAGTCCTGGATATTATCAAACTTAAACATTTTTATCAGTTTGATGGATGATATATTATTGGTATAAGTTTATATGCACTCTTTTCACAGCTTAGAAATTCCATTCTGTCTCCAACACTGTCAAAAAAAAATTAGGGTGAATATTACTGTTGCTTTCTTCTTTGGTTACAGTCTTCTTCTATCCTACTTCTTAAGATTCTGAGTCTCCTCACCTGTCCATCATTCCTATTCCTATTCTTTTCACATTCCTACTCCTGCCCTCTCTGATTCTTTACCACTTTTTGTTGTAATGTGGTCCCTTATTGACTCTCCTTGCTGCAGATATTGTCTGACTTACTCGCTCATGATCTGCTAAGTGAGGTTGGTGAGAGTCATGATCACTGAAGTTTGTATGCTTATCAACTGAGTGTTCAGACACCCGGAGTGCTTCATATCTGCTTATTACTGAAAATAAAGCCTTTTCTACTCCGTTGTTGGTACTGACCCATAATGTGTGAGATTTTCGCTGTATTGTATATATTTTAAAAATTATCCAAAAAAAAAAAATTACCCAAATGTAATAACTTTTTAAAAGCTTTATTCTCTTAACAGGAAAAACTGATAGCTCATTTGTAATCTAAGGACAACAGTTATTGGGGTTGGGGATTTAGCTTAGTGATAGAGCACTTGCCAAGCAAGTACAGGGCCCTGAGTTTGATCCCCAGCACCAAAAAAAAAAAAAAAAAAAAAAGGGATACATATAATAATAGTATGTGGAGTTACAGAAAAGAAGCAGTGATTAATATAATCATGCCATGGAGTAAGGCAAGGATGTCTTCTAGCAGGAGTTTGAAATGTTTATCAGTAATTTTAGGGTTCCTTCCTTCCCTTCAACCCTCCTTCCCCTTCTATCTATTTCTTTCTGGCAGATTGTAGGCATTTAATAAGTAATTGTTGAATGAGTGAATATACATATGAATAGACGATCTGTGAATTGAAGATCAGCTTAGAAAGCATTAAAAGATATTTCTATTTAAATAGCGAATGGAAAATATTTTATAAAAATTTGACTGATTTACAATAAACTTTTCAAGCTGCAAGCGAAATTATTACTGGAATTTAATAAAATGAGACTCAGAATTAAGAATCTTATCTGCTACTCACTGTGGAAATACTTGACCAGATGTATATTTTGACATGAGAAAATTAAACTGTCTAAACATTGAACCCTAAACGTGTCTGAATAGGAACTTTGAAGTAATTTCCAAGGATTCCTGTTAGTATTTTATAACATACCACAAATCCATTTTATGTTAGCTGTGAGGCTTTCCGAAGAGTCTTTTTTATTTTTTTGTCGATTGGCTTTCATGACTTGTTCTTCATTATAAGGGAAAAGTTCTTTCTAATTTTCTGTTATCCTTTGTATCCCTTGTCCTACAGGCGTGTTAAAAATGAAAGTCTCTTTCTGTCTCTCTTCCCCTCCCTCTTTCTCTCTTCCTCTTTCTTTCCCCTTCCTGTGCTCTCTGTTTCTTTCTTCCTCTTTCTCCTTTCACTTTTGGTAGTGTTAACTACGTCACATACTTAAGATGTGATAGTGATATAGGGGAAAAATATAACTCCCAAGTTGTAGATGTCAGTTATGCTGAGTTCGTGTTCCCCAAAGTCAAAGAATGAATTCTAAGGAACAAAGGAGGTTAAGAGTAGGAAATTTATTGAGAGAAAGAAAGAGAGCTCCTGAGAGACAGGAGGGGACCCGAGTGGGTTGCCAGCGAGCTCACTTTTCAGGGGAAATTTTATAAGGCAAAATCGTGATGCGGGTACAATATGTGTCAAAATGATGATTAACCAATAATATTACAAGTGTAGTCGTTTAGGTAATAGTGATCCAGTGGGGAAGAAAGTCACATAGTAAATCAGCAAGAGAGAACAAGGACATTCCAGGGTGGGTTAGATCTGGAGATCTTGGTTGCCCACCTGGGTGACCTAGACTTTATCGGATCAGATGAGTGTCATCTTCAGTTCATTGTTTATTCCTCGGCCTTGAGACCTGACCTTCAATGGATGCATCTCCAGCCATAGTTGTAGGGTGTTCTCTTCTTGTGTATTGACTCCATTGAGGGCCCAGCCGTGTCTGCCTATAATATTTCTACCTTACTTTGCTGTCTATAATAATAGCATCATAGTTGGAGTTACATTTGCTGAGAGTAATGGAGGTCAAGGAGGTCAAGGAATAAAGCCTTTCAGTAGGAAGAAAATTACTAGAGCTAAAAAATATGTTTCATGAGGATTTGGGGTAAGAAGCACTTATCAATAAGAGAGTGAATGGACTGTAAATTAAGGGGAAACTTGCAGTATGTTTACTTGGTTTATTTGACCTATCATAGTATTTAATACTGTAGTAAATTACATGAACCTCACTATCTATTATGTATACTTAAGAGAGTACAAGATTAGATCCATGTGTTACGTCCGGAGGTGGACTGTGTGCTGCTCCCCTGCTAGAAAATACACTTCCTGACGATGGTAAACCCAGCTACAATAGAGAATTAAAGAAACTGAGTTTAAATTAAGAGAAGACAATGTATTTAGAAGACAATTTATTTAAAAGTGGTGGAAAAAGGGGAAAGGGAGATTATAGATAGCTACTCTATGAGTAGGGCGCATGCAAAAGCAAAATACTCGTGAGCCCTTCTGGTAGCCGCTTTTTACTGAGTGTTTTCCTTGGGTCGCCCTTAAAATCTCATTGGCTCTCAGGCTTATCTCTCACCTCTGCTGTGATGTCCCTCAGCCCTGTGACCTTTGTCTTTTGGCAGAGGGCAAGTTTATGGCCTTAGGGCCAGGTTATGTAGACGGTAAGGATCAAATAAAGGGGCAGTTTGTGATTTGTATGTTAATCACACTACCTGGGTCCTTCTTGGTATAATTCCTTGCCTTTGTTCCTTTAACTCTTGGAATTTAGCTGCCTTTGTGTTCCTAACTATTGGAATATAGCTGTCTGGCTTTTAGAGTCTGCCTGTAGAGGTCAAAATTTTCTATTAATTTTTAATAATGTCTAACGAGGCCTTTACTCTGTTTTTTCCCTACCTGTGGGGACCCCTGTCCCTACACGTCTTTCGGTATATGTGCTTGTATTAGGTAGTTAACTTTCGTGTGAATCCAGTTGAGTAGAATCTCACATACGCGGAAATACTGTAGTTTTCATGAATTGTTTTTTTTTTTGTAATACAGGGCCTCAAGGCAAGCGCTTTCCAACTGAGCCACCCCCCCAGCCCCTGTGGGTTTCAGATGTTCAGTTTCAAATCAATTCTAACAGAAAACTCTTGGGGATTAATAAAGTTAGATTGTAGTTGAAGATAAACCATAGATTTGCATGATAATGCACACTAGACCTTTTAAAGGCAGTGTTCTATGAAGTCTACTTACTTTCAGATATTTTAAAAATAGTTCTGGCCTTTTTATAAGTGCGCTCTTGTCAGTACAGCGACTTGGTAGAATCTTCCACATATAAAAATGGCCTGCAGAAAAGTGTGTCTTGTGAAGGGCTGCTGTATTTTCAATAAACTTTTTGGTTTTCATCTTTCAAGGAAATTCTTTTCAAATGTATATTTACCCACAAGTGAAGTTTTTAAAATAAGTTTTCACTATGTTTTCTAAAAAGTAAAACCAGAGATCTTGATGTTTTGATGTAGGAACAGGGTGTGGCCTGACCTGGCTGGGAAGGTGAACATGACCTTGGGGAGTGGCCTTGACCTGACGTCAGCCTGGGGCATGAAATTCCAATCGCCCCACTTCTCACAGGATTGAGAAACTCTCACGAGAACAGAATCCAGATAAATGTGAATGGCACCAAGAGCTCAGCCCCTTCTCTCCCTTTTGCTTTGTGCGCTTGCCTTCTTGCCCGCTTAAACCCCTTAGCCCCCTGCTCCCTAGTCTCCCAGGCCTTTTCAGATTCCTAACTGCAGCATGGGCTAGTTATTTTATCCACCTGGCCAAACCAGTCTCCCTTCTGTTACTTAAATAAACTTTCTTTATGCCCTAATGACCTAAAATTCGCTCCTGCAATTCATTGCCTGCGCGAATAAAGAACCTGGAAATATACTTTCTGAATTCCCCTTCCCCTCTGACAACAGTTTCATCTTCATTTCACTTTAGAGCAGTGGAAATGCCTTGTGTTTGTAGCACTTT
>PVJO010004846.1:0-68946 GCA_004026905.1 Hystrix cristata
AAAAAAAAAATAATAATGACTTCCGGAAACTGCATATATTAGTAGCGTTCATCTCTTTAAAACATTTCCATCCCTGAGTGGGCAAATAGCTCAGTCCCTGTCTCTTAGCCTTGAGTGATTGGTTGAAATCTCTAGTGACAGCTATGATACCATAAATCTTTTAAGGACATTCTTACAAGTGGTTCATCCTAGAATTTTCTAGTCTAGGTGAAGAAAATATAATAAATAAAAAGGTAATACATGGAAGGAGTAGTTCAGATCAATGTTTAATTGTGCTAAGTAGGGTACTGAAAAGCAAATGAACCTATTGAAATGATTATTGCATTAAAAATCAAAATTACTCCATTATTAGTAAGTTGGAAAGCCACAATTCAAGAAGGAAAATTCTTTTCGAGCAAATCCATTTAGAGTTGTCACTCATTTGGTAATAATTATTTTTACCACTTCTGCATGCACACGTTGGTGGTGTTGCCAATCAGTTAAGGGCTCTTTTGCTTGATTCAGATAGAAATCATGAATGGACAAAGCTCAGCTCTGCTGTTGGCCCTGGTGCCGCGGGACAGTGCTGGATATCGTCAGTTGATGCAGCCGGCCGCTGCTTTCTCTGCTGCTGCTGGCCATCGCCGTTCGATACCAGCTTGCTGTTGGTCAGCCCTGCTTGTGGCGCCCTTTCTGATCTTTGGCTGCTGGTCTCTGCAACCTTTCAGGGATAAAAAGCCCCAAGTGTCTATTGCACTTTCTTTAAAACAACTGCTCTTTCCACACTACTCAGGATAACAGGACCTTCCAACCCCACACTACCTGAGAAATAAATCTTGAGCAGATTTATGAGCCTGCTGGAGCAAGTCTTTATTTTAACAGGACTGTGTGGCAGCACAGGAGAGGGAGCCCCAGTGCACTACTCCGAGAAGTCTGATGGAAGCTCTGCTAATACAGCTGCCGCAGGCCTGTGGGTGAGCCAAGTGCAGGTCTGCGGCTGGTTTGAGGGTTCACGGCCTTCCAGGACAGCAGCGGCTGTCATGTCTGTGGTTCGCTGAAAGGACTGAGTGATGCGAACTTTTTGCTTGACTGTTGCCACGTCTCCAGGTCCCAGATCACCCCGCCCTGATCTTAGCCATGTGAGGGCAGCCCCACCCCGGCTGTTCTTCATACAGATGTCAGCAGTGTCCTCAGTGGTAGGGACAGGGGAGGAGCACTGTGGCTGAGGGCCAAGCTTCACGCCTTGTCAGAGCAGCCTGAGGAATGGCCACGAGGCGACCTAAGGGGCTACAGGGAGGAGGCTGAGACAGGAAATAAGTCGTCCCACTCCACCCTTCAGGGCCCACGCAGGAATGAAGGGATATGGGAGGGAGAAGCCTGAAAGCTGTGGGCTAGACCTTGCTGCCTTGTGACTGGCAGAAGAAAAAGAGAGTCAGGCACTTCTCCTCTGTCTCGGTGGGCATCACCGACAACTTCAGCAGGGTGTGGGCCAGTTCCCGGCGACACTGACTCGCAGAAGTCTTTGATATTTTTCTGGCAAAGGACATGTAACAGTTTGAATCTTCCATATGTATTCTCAGAACTCTTCAATTCCACATTCTTCCTGTTTACGAGAAATTCTTTAGGTGAAGAAGTGAGGATAATGCTAAAATTGGCATAAATTCTATAAATGTGTTCTGTTTAAAATGAGTGTGTGTGTTTGTGTTTATGGATTAACATCGCATGTGATACACTGTAAGCATATATGCAGCATATTTAGTGTAGCTAATATTACTTTGCTAATGAGTTATTTTTCAACATCAGAATTATTGAATTATGGCTTTTATCCCAATATCTTTGTATTTGGCTCAAAGACATATACAATAGCTTGAAAAGTAAAACTGTGAAAATTGGGTCTTAAAATACATATGTACACAATCAGGTATGTAACTTATACTTTATGAACATGTAAGACAAGGATTTTGAATACTGAATAAGAAAATTATGAAATATATATAAGTGGATAAATTTCCTTCATTGATAAAACATGTAACTTAGCACACTGGAGTTTATTGAATTATTAATTTGAATTTAAATTAAAGCTTTTACATTTCTATCTTTGTTTCTAGGAAAAATAAATGATAAGAATGCTTATATCATATATATATGATAAAGAATATTAGATCACATATACATGTATACTTATACACACATCAAGTTATTTAAGATCATTATAATATTTGCTTCATGGTATTCATTTTAATTTTAACATAATTATGTACAGATTTTTTTTCTAGAGAAGTGTGAGTAGACATGAATTTTAACAGTGACTCCAAAAAATGATTATGACATGACAATTGTCTAAATCTAAATACAATGAAGTAAATTAAAATATTGCGGTTCAGTTTGATAAAACTTGTTTCACTCCATTTGGTGTTCTGTTATTCTTTGTTTCTTATCGTGAACATTGATCAAGTTCAATATAAACATATGGCATTTTTGAATTTCTGACATAATTACGTGAGGGACAGCAGGTCCTGTGTGATCCTACCATGTATGCAGTGTTGCATGCTTAGATTGACAGCAACTTCTTTCACAGAAAGTAGTAAATAAATAAGATATAACTGCAAAAAAAATCACTTTGATTGAAGTGTAGTTATCTAAAATATATAGCTTGATAGTGGGAAGTAGGAAGAAAATGTTCAAACAGGAAGCAGAGTAAGGGAGAGGAAGGAGGAAGGAAAGGGAAAGAAAAGGGAAAAAGTGAACAGAAAAAAATGGAAACAAAGATTTTGAAAATGGAAGGACAAGAAGTGTTGCAGGGAGGAGAGGAGGATGGGAAAAATGAAGATATATTATGTACAGGTACAAATTCCCTATGATGAATGTGATTATTATGCATATCAAAGGTGCACCAATAAAATTAATTAAAAAATAAATAAAGTATATAACTGTTTTCAGATGCTAGGAAATAAAATCTGTCAATGAAGGCATATTTTATATCTAGTTTCTTATTCATATTTTAATTCACATATAACAGAAAACTAATGCATAAACATATATGTTGTACTTGTGTGGATTTATGTGTATTAGATGTATGCTGAGTGTATGTTACTCATGTAAGCATTTATATGTATATACAAAGATTCCCAAAATTTATACACACTTCAGGAAAAAAATATAACACAATGTTTTTTCAACAGTTGATGTTACCCTCATATGGGGGACCCTAGAGGATGTTGTGTATCACAGAAAACATGTTACACTGCTGGCCCTTCAAGAGGAAATTGAAAACGTATATGCAGCCATAATGAGCAAGGTCACCCAAACAGCAGTTCACCATACTAATAAACATCTGGAAGCTAATGGCCACCACTCTGAGCACTTTTTGTAACTGTAGAGGCCAAAAGTAACTTGTATTAATCTCATGATGTCTCAATAAATTTAGTATTAAAATATTTATTCAAGTTTTTTTTCCTGAAACGTGTATACAAATTTTTATGCAATTTGATTTCCTTTGCTTTAAACTAAGAAAAATTGTCTCGTGAAATAACTCAACCAGTATCTTAATATGCAGATCAGAGTATCCCCAATATCAAGATTAATTATGTACTATAGTATGATTCCTTTGGGTTCATCTTTGAAGTTACCCCATTTCAAAATTAGAAACATTGGAAAAGAAACTTTATCAATGTTGGAAAGAGCATTAAAAAAAGAAGTGCCTTAGAAAGTAAGGCAGGCTGCTATACTGCATTGTTAGTTTCCCAGGCATTTAGTACCTGTTTATTACGAGGAATAACTCCTTGTACATAAGTAACTATTGAATATACTTTGTACTGTAGGCCACTCTAAGACCATTTTGTTTTTTTGTCCTGGCAAATATCAATCTCTTTCTCTTAGAAATAGTATCCGTATCATAAGTTAGTTGGTGAATGACACTGTATAAAACTGCCCAGTGGTTTTGTTTAGGGAAGAAAAGAAGGAATATGATTCAAAACTCTAGTCCTGTTTCTGAACAGGACTAGATCTAAAATGACTCAGGAAAGTCTAGGCGTTTAGTGGTGGGGCTTTTGGAAGGTGAGTAGGTCATGGGAGTGCTATATTCGTAAGTGGACTAACCCCATGATGAGTACATAGCTGAATGTACTCTTGGGAGTTGGGATCTGTTGGAAGAGAAAGGTCACTAGGAAAAGACCTGGAAGCACCTTTTCTTATTCCCAGCTCTTGCCTTCTCCCTTAGCTTCCTGGATGTCACGGACTGAACAGTTGTCCTCCATCATACCCTTCTGCTGTGCCATTTCGCCTTAGAGCCAGCCATCGTCAGCAAACCCCACTGAAACTGTGAACCCAATATGCTCTCCTCCTTTAAATTGCAAGCGTTGGCTACTTTTTCTCAGTGACATGAAAGTAACTAACACATGTAATCATAGGAGTGTTAAACATGTTGAATCGGTTAATGAAGTGAAGAGTGTGCTCCGCCTGGCCTTTTAATCTCTTCCTACTGAAATGAATATCCTTAGGCCACGACACTTGAGCAAAGAAAAGCAACCCTTATATCTTACTAAGATATTCCCTTCTGCACGACAGTTGGTTAGCTAAAATTTTCTTTGCTGCAAGTACATAATTGGATTTAAAGTCTGCTTTAATCTTAACTATTTCTCTCAGTAGCCCAAGCGTGGGATTTACAGTGGCTGACTTTCTTGTCCGAACAGAGCTGGTTTCCTTGCTGTGAGAGGCTCGAAACAAGAAGCATGCAAATGTTTATCTTTGAACATGTCTTAGGTTAGCTTAAATTTCAAGACTGTGTGAAGAAACGAGTCTATGTAAAAATAGGTACCACTTCTCAAGTGATTATCTAACAATAATTAGACAATTTTACCTGTATTTTTGAAAACATCTTGTAATTGTATGATAATTTCCATTTTAAAAATATTAAGTCAATAAGAGATTAAATAACACAGGGAAACCATGTGCCGCATAAATAGAAAGCTGGGATTTGAGTCTAGACTTGACCCTAAACTGTTTTTTGTTTTTTTTGTGGTGCTGGGGATCGGACTCAGGGCCTTGTGCTTGCAAGGCAAGCACTCTAATCACTGAGCTCAATCCCCAGCCCCTAAGTGTTTTTTTAGACATAATTTAGTTTAGTTTTTAAATCATACATTTCTGACACAGATATAATGCAATCTAAAATGACAAGAAAGTGGTAGTTAGGTAGAGATGAAAATATATTCAAATGTTCAGGAGTTTATATTCTTCAGAAATACTAAAGCAGATGATGAAGTCAGGGAGGTAAAGGAAACCTATGTAAATAATGTGCTTATCTGTGCCTGTACCCGGGAACATGCTGAAGCAGAAGTGGTAAAAGGCAAGGCCGAGCGTGAGGAAGTTTACCAAGAACTAACAGAGGCTGTTACAGAAGTGACATTAGACTTTTTTGCAGCACTGGCCATTGAGCCTGGGGTCTTCGCACTGATCTCCATCACCAGCCCTTTTCATTATTATTATTTTATTTGGGACAGGGTCTCACTAAGTCGGTGATTGCCCAGGCTGGGCTCGAATATGGGATACTCGTGTCTCAGTTTCCCAAAAATGCTGCGCTTACAGGTGCACTTCCATGTGCACCTCAAAAAATAATCTGAAACTATAATAAGCACATAATGTTTAGCAGTAAGTGAAAAATCATAGTCTCTGATCTCTGAGATGTTTAGTAAATGACAAAATGGAAACATATATCTTTACCTGTTATGTAAAACTGTACCATTGCAATTTTTTAAAAAACTGAATTTAATGTTGCTGGAAGAAGAATATTGTCTAAGACATCTGTCAAAATGTGTTTATCAAATGTCACGTTAAGTACAACAAGCTGCATCTCAACTTCATTTTTACTAGTGTCAAAAATAATGAGATAATTTTGTTTGTTTTATAAGTGAGTCCGCAATTGTATAAAGAATACCTGTCAGGGTATCGTATCAGATCTTATGCTTTAACCTCTGGGAATTTCATTAAGCCTCTTAGCAGTTTTACTGACGGATGACAAATTATTTTCCTCTACATTTTTCTAAACTTGACCTGGTGCGTGCAGGTATTTCCTATCATTGAAACTAATCGCCTACCTACTGTTTTACTAGTGTGAAGTTAACATCCTAAACATTTGTCTATCATGTGCTGTTCACAGAACATTAGGACATTTTTAAAACTATGAAAGCTAATATTTCTCTGACTAGTTCATTTTCACTTTTTACTAAATATAATTGGAAATTGGTATCTCAAGTTTTTTGATAGCGCTTATTTTATCTGTGTTCTGAACATTCATTGTAAGCCAAATAGTGTACAAAATGCTCTACATAATTTGTGTCTTTCTTTTTCTTATTTTTGTGGTGGTGGGGATCACACTAATGGCCTTGGAAATCCTAGACAAATGCTTTACCATTAGTGTTTAATTCCATAACCTACAAAATTTCTTAAATTATATGTTATATATAGTTAAATACTTGTTTGTATTTGATACTATGCTGTCTTTCCAAATATATGTCCCTGAATTAATTCTCTTGCATATGTGTACCCTCATAAACACAAAAATATTGAATTAAGATATTGATGTTTTATGAACACAGTTTTTTCCGTAACTTCAGAATCAATATCCCACCACACTTTTCTAATTATTGCCTTCATTTTTTAGTTTCTTTTGATTTTGAATTTTGTACCAATTGAATCATCTTGCATACGAATTCTTTTGTTTGACACATAGACTATGAGAGTCATTCATGTTTTGTAGATAAAAGTTCATTTTATGAAACTGGTAAAAGTGAAATTTATTGCCTATTTCTTATGAAGAATGTTTGAACAATTTCCAGTTTAGTGTATTATAAATAAAGCTCCTGTGCACATTGTTTTGATAGGTATACCCTACTTCCTTCTATATATTTATATACATTCCTTCTACATTTTGTGGACTGGAATTGTTGCCTCCTAGGGTAGGCATATTTTTATCATTAGAAGATACTGCCAAAATTTTCAAAATATTCGAACCAAGTAAAAATGCTGGTCATCAATATGTAGGAATTCAATTGATCTACAAACATTATTTTGATTAGTGCAGTAAACGTATATCAGAATTACTACAATCTGTATTTTATAGACAGAAAACTGATTCTCTAAGAGAACAGCTATAATTTGTATTACCAAGATTTGAACATAGTTTTATATAAAACAATGCAGTTAAATATATGCTATAGAGATTCTGCTTATTGCTAAGCAAAAACCAGATTCTAAAGAGTACAAACACAATCACTATAAAGTCTCATAAAACGTCATCAAATACTTTATTAATGGGCCACTTTTCTTCTCTTTTAATTAGTGTTCATTTGCAGTACATAAAATTTACATTTGGGGAATTTATACTTGTGTATTAATATATCTTGACTAGTATTGACCCCTTTACCCCCTCCAACTTTACCTGCGCCCTCTATCTGACCACAGATATGTAAAACTATTTCTTTATTTCCCAATAGCAAGAAATGTTTATGATTTTTGCTATTCTAGTAGTTGTTGATAATATAAGAGGCAAGATTTTCTTATTGGACAGATTTCTTTCTTTCTATTATGGTTCAAGGGATCAAATCGAGGACTTTATGCACCTTAAGGAAGTGTTTTATTGCCAAACAAAACTTCTAGTCCTTGGACAGATTGCTGAAAGAGTATATTTAAAAACTCGGGGTGTATGTCATCTAAAATAGTATAATTTTCTTGTCATGGTTTTAATGTAAAAATTAACTTGTATAATGCAGCCAAATGACTGCTGAATTTGGAAAACAGTAATAATTTTTTTTACAAGTAACTGGCTAATTCAGTCAAATTATGTAACCCCTTTTGAAGTAGATAGGATTGATGTACTTTTGTTTTCCTTCATGCTCATTTTGTGGCTATGCAGACCCAGAAGGAGAGATTTTTCAGAATAATTTGGCTGGTTTTGGCGGTGATTCTTCAACAACCAATTTACTACTGGTACATGATACATCATGAAAAGTATGTTTAAACACATACATGGGTAATAGGACTGTATCCGTATTCATAATCTACCCGTGCTCATGACATGGCCAAGCAGTTTGGAAGTAACAGTGTATCTCCAACTGTTTGTTGTTTTTGGTATCAAATCACTACCTACACCATAACAATATTTGATAAGAGAAAATTATAACCAGCAATAATTAGAAATCGTTATCCCATGTGAATAATCATTTTTATTTTTTAAATTATTGATTATAATGAAGTCCCCATTGTAGATTGCATAGAAATCTGTCTAAATGAAATATTGCAAATTTGGAACTCTAAAGTACTTCAGAAAGCAAATGGCTGGATGTAATCTGATATGACACTGATGAGAGGTACTCTGCTCTTGTACAGAATAAGGAGCAAAGAGTTGTAATGTAACTTACTTAACAGTGTTAAAATAAGGATGCTGTTCTTCATACATTTGTATGTTCCAAAGCTGAAGTGTAAAGTGAGGCTATGCCAAAATAATACTGACTTGTTTTGGCATAACAATTAATAGTAATATTTTGTTTAAAAATGAAAAATATGGGGGAAAGACTAAATAAATGGAGGCTACAAAGGTAGGAATAAACTATATCTGTCTAGGACAAGCAGAATGTTTGAGCATCCCAGATACAATGATATTTTACTTCATTAGATAGCAATAAGTCATAAACACATTACACCTTGGTAGTACAGTATTATTGATAATATAAACTGCATTTTAATGAGAAAAAATAAATGAAATTTTCTATTGTTGCTTTTCTCTTTTTTTGTTTGCTTGTTTCTTAAAGAGAATAATTAAGCAGTTTTAGTTTTTGAGTTTAATTCCTTTTGATTAACATATTGTATATTTATAATATTTTATTTTAAGAGCAGAATTACAGATAGATGATAGGTAGGTAGATAGATAGGTAGATTAATTGATTGATTTCAAGAATATTTCTAGGATTTGTCCTAGGTTATTTATGTCATCAGTGATAGTTTACAGTATATATCAAGATTCGAGACCATCTAGAGTAATTTTATTTCTCTACATAATTGTAATCATTGCAATTTCACTTTTCCTTAAAACAATTGAGAATAATTCCCAAATGAAGCATTTGAAATGATAAATGCTATAATGTAAAATGCACAACGTTAAGAATTGAGTTCTAATACTAATTCCATAACTTAATAAATTTTTGCCAATTTTTAAGTGACTTACGTCTTTCAAAATCAACTACCTCCTCTGTATCATAATCTCAAAAACATACACTATATGTATATCTCATAATGTGTCTGACCACCAGAGGAGAGTGTGGACATGAAGCTCTGAGAAGGAATCCACTTATGGAACAATCAAAGGTATGCGGGACTTTTCTTTAAGGGCCACATGGTTTGTACTTATCCTACTTGAATATAGATCATTAGCTCACTCTGCTTTTAAGGTCACAAAAGGTCAAGTGCTCTTCAGTTCCTTTTTCACGATCCTCGTCTGCTTTGTCATTAGGTGTCATTGAATGATTTCTTAACTTGACTGAACACAAATCATTTCTCAAAAATGAAAAGTAAATTATATCCTTCCTTCCAATGAGACCCTACATTTTTACCCTGTCTTCTCTCTACATTCTGCCTCTACATATTAAAACAGTAGTAGTAGCAGCAGAAGTAATGATATAATTTAACATTCTCATAATGTTTATTATTTAGTAAATGCCATTTTAGGTGACTGACATATACCAAAACATTTACTTCTGACATGAAATAGAGTGTGCTTTACAGATGAGTTTATGGATAAGGAGAATAAGGACAGAGAGGTTAAATAACCTGCTAAAATTTACAGCCACCAGCACCAAAGCCAACATTTAATTCCAGGAAGACTGACTGCAAAGTTTGTGCTGCTAATCTTTCTGATGTGCTGTGTGCATGTGTAAACACATGTGCTCATTAATGTGTGAACATACATGTTCATGTTTAGGCTTTAAGAGAACGTGCATGTCTCAAATTTAGATACAGATATGTAAGATATAAGGGTAATTTTGTGCTTTTAGTCAAATTTAACTGTTGTAATTAATTATTTTTTGATGTTCTGTGCTGTTTCCATATATGTAAACATAAAATATCTCACATGGAACAATGACTTTCTAGCATACATCCGTGAAAATAATATACATATGAAGTAACATCTAGCTGAAAAAGCGTTTGAGGCTCATAATGCAAAATGTCTTCTGTTATGCATTATTAAATTCTCTTCCATTACTAAATTTTCTTCTACTTTGCCGAGACACCAAAATCCTTTCATACCACGACTCAGGTCATTCCTCTAAATCACCAAAGAACTCACAGGAAGGGTGATCTCATCCGGGAAAGTGAGATCGCGGAGAGTTAAATCTAGTGAGGTTTGTGGGATAGGTGGTATATCTTTAAGAAAACTGGATTCCAAAAATTTCATTATAAGATTTCTCTAAAATTTGTTCGACTCCTACTTGAATGTGTGTATTAAAATTTATTTTTTTCATAAGAGACTTCAAAGGAATATTCATCATCAAAAATTATAAAATCTATTTAAGCAAATTTCATTAGACCTCTTCTTAAACAATTTAATATGACATAATATAAAAATAAATATAACGTCATGTATTCATTTATATACAAAATAATACTCGGAAGGGTCTAGGGTTCTCCAATCTTAGCCTCTTACTTTAGCACACAAAATTCTTAAATGTTGGTACTCTCAGAAAAATCAATAAAGTAAAAATAGTTCTTAAATCTGTTATATGAAAAAAGTTAAGGACGAGGTTCCTGTAAACATAGACTTGAACAATATAGCATATTTCAAATTACCAATTTTGTCCTAATGGGACGAACCTATAAATTAGCATTATCATAAAGAATTATGTTTTAATAAATTATACTCACAATTTCAATGGAACTCCATAGATTACTTTGGAAAAGTCATAAGTATGGATTCTGGTTAACCTGATATTGTCAAGTAGAATCCTAACACCACCAAAAAATGTAAAACATTCCTTTGAAACTTCTTATTAGAAAAGAAAAAAAAATTCCTTTTACTATTTTTCTGTCTTTTAAAAAAATTTTATTGAACCAAGATTTATTGATTGGTACCATTTAGATATATATAACGATCATATTCATCATAGTTAATTTGTACCCGTACATGATATATCGTGGTTTGTTTTATTTTTTCTCTTTACTCATCGCTTTGTAAATAAATTTTAAAAAGTATGTTTTATCGTTTACCTCTATTTCAAAGACTATAGCTGAAAAGATACTGCAATGTAAAACTCTTACAAACTATCTTTCAAAATGGTTTTAAATTTTTGGAATTTAAAGAGAAACATTTAAATATGCTTGTTAAAACTAAATGAATTGTAAATAATTCAGTGTCATATTTTATTTAGGTCCCAAGTACGGCTTTCACTTGTCTTATTCTTGCTATTTGAAGTTGTCTTTCCATTGAATTTCTGCTCTTTGCACATTTCACACCTCAGTTTAAACCACACCTTGCCAGAACAACTCTGTTTTGTGAAATGATCTAAAGCTTCAATCCCAACCTGAGTTTCTAAAATATAGTCCTGAACTAATCCCATCAAAGCTAGTATCCTCAAAAATTTGTAAGTTCATAAGTTTTTCTTCTGAGTGTGTTACACTGCTGGAAGTTAACCAGTGTGACAACCAAACTACTTTTGCTCAACACCGACAGAAATAAACCTGGAACAAATGAGTACCATATGAGTGTAAACTAAAAACAGTTCGAACATTCAAATAAGTGATTGGAGAGGTAGGGGGGTGTCTTGTCAGTACAATAAGCTAGTGTGAAAAAAGCTTCCCTCAGGTGCTCATTTGTTTATGATATAATTAATCTATTTTAGTTCAATTTTAGATTTTTGAAGAAGTTTGACTGGCAATATTTGATTCATCTGGTATAAATTTTAAACAAAAGATACCTTCTAAACTAAAAATAAGTATTTGTATTTAATTAATTAATTTTGGGTTTTTTTTAGTTGCAATACTAGGGATCAGACCCAGGGTTTCATGCCTGCTGGGCAAGTGTTCTATTTCTGATGTACACACTTAGCCCTAGCAAAAACATATTTTTAAAAATATATTTCATGTCATGACATTCAAAAATAACTATTTTCATTTTTTAAAAATTTGGCTCTTTATGCTTTTGTTCCCTCATAAGAAAAACCAATATTTAAGCTTGTGTGTGTGTGATTTTTTTTCACTTAAAATTAGAAAACAAAGAGACAGATCTTTTGCAAATGGAAAGGGGAACAAGAGATGGAAGGAGGATGAAGAGGAGGAAGAGGAAGGGGACATAAAAAAATTAAGATGTCTTAAATGCATGTACCAACTTCCTGGGATGAATGCAATCATTATGTACTACAAATGAGGGCTACTCAAAATAAAAATCTGAAAGAAAAAAAAGTAGTAAAGCTAATTATTAAAGAGAAAATAACTTTACAATAATATTTTATGACCAGGAATTTGAGAATACAATTGTACTTTTGTTGCAAGTATGTACTTTTGTCTGTTAAAGTGGATGTTTTGGTTACCATGATGGATTGAGAAATATGCTACAAAGTATGAAATAGAAAATATTTAAATATAAATAACTCATATTTGGACCAACCACCTTATCTTACATCAAAATCTATTTCACATGATTTAAATATATTGTTATAATTTTTATAATAAAATAAAAAGAAGTTAATATCAAATATCTATGTTAAAAATTACATTTTCAATTAAAAGGAAATAAATACAAAGTAGAATGATATATTTTAGTGTTTAATCATTTACTATCTATATCAGATTGCTATAAGATGAAGTCATAACACAGACTGATGAAACAAATTTGAGAGTATTTATAGCCTATAGGTGATATCTAAGCCATAAAAAAGTTATAAAGTAGAGAAAAATCAATAGATATATTGACAAAACTGTAACATTTATGACAAGCTCATTAAATCTTTCAACTACAAAGATATCTATGAAATACAAATTAAATGATATCATGCATTTTCACTGATGAGATTAGCTACGAGACTAACTCCATCAGGAGAAGTCGCAGAGAACTGCATGGGCATGGAAAGTGTCACAATCTCTTAAGAAAGACATGTCACGCGGTATCTGTGACCCCTTTCCTTCTAAATACACTTCGACCTACACACTCCCACACATATAATATTTTTACCACAGACGCAAACATGATTCCAATTTTGTCACCTCCATCACACTACTTGAAAGACTCTAGTAAGTCTTTCCTGGGACTTTGATGATTTAAATGTAGTGATACAGTGTGTCACGGTCAGGTATAGAACAATATTCAAAATGTTGCCGGGAATCCCAAGGTCTGTTGTTGATTACAAGTTACAAAGCAAAACCAACTGTGGTCAGAATTAATATTTTTCCCAGCACCAGTTAAGAAGAGTGATAAGGCTATCTTATGCAAAAAGTGTGACCTGAAATCTGAAAAAATGTAAGCGACCACTGCTTTCTGCAATATGATTCAGATGACTTTTGTTAAATTTGAATAAGACAAATCCTTTCACTGGATCTTTACATTTAAAAGGTTTTTAGAACTTGTGAAGCTATTTCTAACTCTTGAAAAATAATGTGTTTTCTAATCAAAACTTCGTCAAGCAGAAACAGTCTAAAATGCATGTCTTCTAATAGATACAGATATTTAAATCATATCCTTGTTTTAACATGTGTACGTTTCCATCTCTCCTTTTTACACCTTCCATTTTTTATACTCTAATGACATCATAAATATTCTATAGGACATAATTTAAAGAATAGTGTATTCAGTGTAAATCCTTTCAACAGGAAAAAGTAATGATGAAATGCATACTCTTCAACTGTGCCGAAAATAATTTCATGGAGTTATTGTAGCATGCTGAGTATCAGAAGACCTTTTAGCTTTCAAACTGGTATTATAATGATTTATAATATCCAAATGCTCTAAAGTAGCCATTCATTGAACATCTTGTTATGCAAAATAGTCACTAAGCTTTCTGGAAAGTCATATATTAATCTCTTTGGCTAGGGATAAACTCTGTTCTCTTAGCAGCTGTTTCTAGGATTTTATTCCCTATCTTTTATTAAGTTAAAACTAGTTTTAAAAATCAGAGACCAAGCCTTCGTTTGCATGCTTTTGTATTTTAACTTGAAAGAAAATACCACAGTGTTTTGATTAGATGAGTACTTAAGTTTAAGAAACGACAATGATAAGTAATTATAGTTTCTAAGAATTCTTTTTCACCAAAATATATTCTTTTTGTTAGTCAAAATTCCCCGAGATGCTAACATTTGTTTCTAAAATACAATTCATGATTCTAATTGACAATATATGTTCTATGTTATATATGTTCTTGACAGTAAACCAGGTTTCTAAGAAAAACAGCATAATATTTTAATATTTTGAAAATCTCTAGGTTTATTTGAAGATAACTGGCCCTGATAATCCATTCTATAGAAACCAGGCATAAATTGTCATTATTTCTAAAAGACCTATAGTATCCAAACTATGTTTTGAAATTGTTTCATTGTTTCAAGAAAGTTTCATAATGCTAAATTTCTACCTATTTGTTTACTTACCACTTTTTGATGAGGTCTACTACAGAAATGACCATCATGTGGCACATATAAACACTATTCAGAGTTCCACATGCTGAAACATTCTGTATGCAGGATTCTTTCTCAGATCAGCAATCAAACCCTCATTCACAGAGAACTCCATTACCAAATAAATACTCTTCATGCTTGAGTTGAAGTTAGTATATGCTTCTAATCTAAAAGTATGTCCTCTTGAAGCAAAGATCTACAAGACATATTAGAAATTATGGGGTCAAACATATCACCTTTATAAATTAGTATATCAGGTAGAAGTTAAGCAATGAACCAGGTCAAATGCCAAATAGGAATGTGAGCTTGTCCCCCACCCCCGAAATAAAGTCATTAGGATCATGGAAAGAAAAATAACACAATAAATTAGCCTTAGGGGTGTGGAGATAAATTTTCAACATAAAAATGTTCAATAAAATATTAAAATATTTTAACTTCATAGTGTATTAAATGCGTTTTTATCTTTGCCTAAACTAGTAAAATAATTGACTTGTCATTTATAGAGAATAGGAAAATTATAAAACAGGGTCTTGTGAGAAGAAAAAAATAATCAGTTTTTTTTTTTTTGAAAAATCTACCAATTTTCAATTAGGTGTAAAAAATAAGGATAGAGTAAAATAGGCTGAAGATGCTAATTTGTATGGGCTCAGCATTTTTCAGATGATAATAAATTTTAAGTGAAATAAATTGGGTACATGTTTAAATACCATATGGCTTATCTTGTGTGAGAAACCTAAAAGGTAAATAAGGAGCATAATGGAGGATAAATATTGGGAAGTAGGAAGAAAATGTTCAAATTGGAAGGTGAACAGAGAAGAGGGAGGGAAGGAAGGGAAAAGGATAAAAACAAGTGAAGGAATAAAATCGAACAAAGCTTGTGTAAATGGAGAGGCAAAGAAAGGTTACAGGGAGGGGAGGTGAATGGGAAAAAATTAAGATATGTACAGGTACAAATTCTCTATGATGAATGTGATCAACATATATGACAAATATGTACTACAAGAAACAAAGTTTAAAAAATTTAAAAATTTCAAACCAATTCATTACTCAAGTATCTATATGCAGTTGTACATTTAGTGGTTCTATTAAAGAGCTGAAGAGGAGTTAAATTGTGTATTTGATTTGTTAAATAGTACATTACTACGTAATAATTATTAATCATGAATAATATTTTATAAATCTAATAACATTACTTGGCAAGTAATTTTAGTATAAACTTGGATAATTTAGATAAAATTTCATAGTGCAGTGTGAAAATTACATGATTTAAATTAGAATTTTTTTTGCTGTTATTTATTGTAGATAATCTTAAAGCAACTCTGACCAGTTAGATCTTATGTTTATTTTCTGTACTACAAAGAACTTTAAAGGGTGCTATTGAATTATCATCCTTTTTAAAAAAAAATTAATAGTCACACTAAGAGAAATACTCAGTCGAATTGGTAGTAATTCTAAGGTATAATATCTATCCTACCTCCAGTTATTTTAAAATGTATAAACTATTTATTCAAATCCAATACCCTTTATATAACCACTGATTTATCATTCTTCAAGTTTTGGTAACAGAAATACTTTTTACAAGTAAGATTTTAAGTAATTATTTGGTCTTTAGAACTATATCAACAAAATATAAGTACGATCACATGACATTGCCTTTTTCTGCAGAATGAATGCTGAAATTTTACTGTTTTTTCCGCTTTCTATGCCCTGAACTGGAGTTATTAAATGTCCTAAGTATTAATTTATAAATCTTCTACAATTAGTGTATTATTTGTGTAATTATTACTCTGATATCATGTTAGGAAACTCCACTGTATTACCAGTACACACAAAGTGCAGTGTGAAATACCTTTTTCAGAATGGGACAATTTCAAAATTATTCAGAAATATATAGAACCTTTATGAAAAATCTAGCTGTATCTGGTCTTTGAAGCTAATTTAAGCACTGATATCCAGTGAGTAGCTCATTGTAGTACATTCTCTTATTGACATTGCTGTTGCTTAAACTAATTGAGAGACATAATTTTATTCAGTTTTTTGCTTAAGAGTGATCCTTAGAAGAAATTTTGAAAAATTTTGTGAAGTGGAGCCTTGGTTTATACAATAAACGTTCTACATACTACCATGAGACTGCAGTGAGCTTGAAAATGGCCTTTTTATGGGGTGAAAATTTTGAAAATTCTATCAATTTTGATCCATAATTTGGCTGAAAAAGTTCTTCCATTGTGTTTATAGGTTGTTTTAAGCTTAAATTTTATTGTGAAATAATTCTTGAATGTACAGTTTTTTTTTATTTGAGTATCGTTCTACATATTTTTGCTTTGAGATATTTCTTAATCTCAAAATTAGAACAAAAATAATTTCTATGCATTTCTTAATTTTATTTTGTGTAGAGTTTTGTGTATTAATACAAAGTCTTTTCAAAATTTCAATTATGGCTTCTAGATTTTTACAAATACTTTCTCCTTTCTCATGATCTTATTTAATTTAAATAATTTAAGACTATTTAAAAATAATATATTTCCTAATTTTCTCTGCTTATTCGCTAGATTACAAGCAGTGTATGGTTGTAAGAAACAAATTTTAATTTTTTCCATAAATTATGTCTCAGTATCATATTTATACATGTTTTCAAAGGAACATGTATAGTTGTTTGAGCAAAGTATAGTTATTTCTACTGAATTCTTTATGCATTTCCTGATATGTGCATAAGTTTTAAATAATTAAGACGTCTAACCATGAGGATGATCAAAACCCACTAGGAATTATATTGCTATCTAAAATGTCTTAAGATTTTACACTACATTTTCATAAAAATATTTATTTACCCTAAGACAGGCATAGACATAAAAAAATGACAATAAGGCAATCATGATTCAGAATAAAATTCTCAAATCTAAAGTGTTTTAAAGTTACTTTCCATCTATATAATACTTTAACCATTTTAAAGCTCTATATTACATCAAGCAACATATTTTACAGCGTTTGTTATTCTGTGCTCCCCTGTAAAGGACTCTGGTGGCAGACGTTGGTCACAATCAGGTGGAAGTAACATTTCATTTACTCACTAGAGATGTAACCTGGACCTTAGGTGATGTTATGTATGCTGAGGGTAAAGTTGCTAATCAGAAGATTCCCAAACATCTATGTCCAAAACTCACATATAAGTTTGCAGGATTTACTTTGCAGAATTTGTAATAGTTTATCTCTAGCACTGGTATAATCTTCATAATAATGAATTGCTCTTAAATTCTGCGTTTGCACAAATTTTATTTTAATAAGTATTAATCAATAACTCTGTTTTATAGGAAAACTGTAACAACATCCACTATGAAGAGACGTGGGTTGTGAAAGAGGCTCCAGACAAGAGTGTGAGTAATGGCAAACCTTCCCTTAAGATTGTATACTTTGTATTTTTCCTTCTGTGAAGAAAAACAACACATCGGATTATACTTCACATTAACGTCCTTAACCATGAGTGGAACTTTTCAGGTTTCTCTCAGTTTCTGTAAGCAAATGCGTTCATATCTGATTCATCTGAGCCAGAAAGAGAAAAAAAAAAGAATTATTCATAGCTTATAAAACTCTTTCCCTTGAGAAGTGAAATACCAGTTTTTTGCCCTTTAGTACATTTAAAACAAGCACACCTTCTGCTCAGTTTAGATTTATTATTTGTCATTGATTGGCTCATTTTCTTGGAGGACATTCTGGCAGTAAAATAGTAGACACACTGCATCCATCACTGAGAGTCAAAGAGCCATCAGGTCGATGGCTTCTTTTGAACTCTGCTGTTTCAGAAAACCATAGCTGAGTATTATAGGCAGAAGTTTGACATTTTCAGGGTGAAAATCAATTTTCTTTTATGTGTTTCTAAAGTGAGACTTGGGCTTTGATTGCAGAAGAAATGTTTTTTTAAAACTATGGAGTATCAAAACTAGGAATGAAGACAAAATTTGACAAGCAATCACATCAATGGAAGTGAGGAGATATATATTTTAATTCTTTAATAATATTTTAAATTCGTAGAAATTGAATGAATAACAGAAACCTATGGAAGTAGGTGTAGAAATAAAATTATTTCCATGAAATCAGAGTAGCAATGAGTGAATTTCTGATTAAAGCATCTGATTAGAATTGGGACATACTGTTTCAGAAAACCGAATGCTCATATATCTTGCTCATATATATATATCTATATATGTGCAATTTTTGACATATTTACGTATTGTGTTTGCATAAACATGACTGCTTATCTTATATACTTATCTCTTCTAGAAGACTGTAGGCTTCAGAAACATAAAGAATCTGATTCTTGTACACAAATTTATAGCATCTATCGTAACATTGTGACAAGCTGGACATATTAGCATCCTAAATATTTTCACATATTAAAAATAATATTATTTCAAAGAGAAGCAACAAGATACATCAGGTATAGGTACAAATCCCCTATGATGATTGTTATCACTATGCACATCTAAAAGCTACCAGTAAAATAAAATGAATTAAATTTTAAAAAATAATATTATTTTAAAATCTTGTACTTTTTTTTTTTTTTTTTTTTGGTGCTGGGAATCGAACTCAGGGCCTTGTGCTTGCAAGGCAAGCACTCTAACCACTGAGCTAAATCCCCAGCCAAAATCTTGTACTTTTATAAGGAAGATATAAATGCAACATGGAAAGCAGTTTCCATTCTAAATGTTTTCTTTATAGAAGGTCAGTGAAAATGGGAAAGCCTGATTTTAATCTTTTTTTTGTTTGTTTGAAATCGATTGTACAACATGGTAAATATACCTAATTGTTTAGTGCTGCATGTGTAAAAATCACTGAGAGTAAAGTTCAAATATTATCATCACAAATTTCTTGAATATTTGGATGATGAGTGATAATTAGGTTAAGCATTCCATGTTTTATTGAAAATTATAATATCACTTTGTATTCCATAAATATATGAAACTATAATTTGGGGTATATAATTAAAATACTTTTTAAAAAATTGGTTTAAAGTTCTTTGAAAAGCCTGAGATTCAATGTGTATACCTATGCTACCTATAAATCAAAAATAAAAGAGAAAAAAATACATAAAACAGTAATTAAAAGCAATTTAGTAGACCGATTAATTGAAATGAATTTAAAATTTGTAATAACTATTTTAGCAATTCAGTCTTTAAGAGCCTGCTCATTGTTTAAAGGTCCTTTATTGTATGAACAAGAGATACCTGTGTAAGTATTCAGGTACTTACTCAAATGTACATGAAGCTTTGTATTTCCCAAATAACTTTATTCCTCATATTTAAATTTCAATATAGCTATATTTAAGATAAATTTTTCATACAATAGATCACGTAAAATGCTTTAAAATATGATTCCATTTTGTTTATGAATGCAGAAATGTATGACGAAATAATTTAAAAGGGACTATTGTTATAACTTGGACTCAACTTCTTTGAAACTTGTCAAATTTGGTGCTGGATGAATTTTGAAAAGGACAAGTTTGTCTTGGTTCTCATAGTTTGATACTCAATTCACAAGCTATGTCTTGTCATGGTGATGCCTCAGGACTCTACCATTTCCATCCAAAGCTATCTGTGTGGGACTTGTCATTTTTGGTACTTGTGGTGCCTCCTGGAATCAATTAAATATGTGTATTATGGTACCACCGTATTTTCCATCTGGTTTTTGCTATTTTGTTAGTTCTTGCTAACTAACTTAGTTCTTGCTATTTAGTAGTTAAAGGTAGTTCAGAATAAATGTTCTTGCAGGTAAGTAAAACCAAAATCATCATTTTAAAAATTATTAGAGATAAATATGCTCATCTGTTTACATAGACGTGAGAAGGTGATTTCTTATGGGTTAATTGTTATGCGCTGTCAATATACAATCCTAGATGGGTGTCAAAATATTTACCACAAACATTCTTATATACAACGGATTTCAGCTTGTTATTCTTTACATTTTGGTATATAAATTACTTGAAGGATGAGAACTTTTATTATTTTTTAAACATTTTCTTAAGAGATTTTTATTTTTAAAAGTTTTATCTTTAATTTTTGTTACTATTTTTATTAGTACATGTTTGCAGTGCATAATTACATGCCTTGTGAGGAACTGGTACATGTACCTAACCCATTTTATGTCACTTTTCATCCCTTCTCTTTTCCTCTCTCCCCTTGACACTATCTCTTTTTCCTTTTCCCATTTGCGAAAAGATTTATCTCTCTATTTCCTATTATCTATCTTTTATTTTGCTTTTTGTTTATATTTTGGATTTGTCATTTAAGAGAAATAATGTTGTATTTAAGCACGCGTATCTGATTTCTCTCCCTTAATATTATGGTCTCAAGGTGCATCCATTTTTCTACAAATGACACATTTAGTCTTCTTTATGACAGAAATGTACTCCATTGTGTGCAAATACCACATTTTCTTTATCCATTTGTCTGTTAATAAACATAAAGTTTACTTCCAATATTTAGCTGTTATTAATTCATCCTGCTATCAACGTGGGCATACATGTGTCACTGTAATAACATAACTCTTTTGGGAAGATGTGTAAAAGCGAAATAGCTGGGTCAAATGGAATTTCTATTGTTTAGTTTTTGGGGTAAGCTTCACATTGATTTCCATAATGATTGCATTTGTTCACATTCCCACCATCAATGTGGAAGGGTTCCTTTTTCCTGAAGCATCACTAGCATTTGCTATTGTTTTGTTTCTTGACAATAAATGTTCTTTCTAGGTAAGTCAAATGGAACCTCAGTGTTGTTTTAATTTCCATTTCTCTAATGGCTAGAGATGCTGAACATTTATTCATATATTTATTGGCCATTTGTACTTCTTGTAAGATATATTTGTTAATTTCAGTTGCCCATTTTTGATTCTTTTATTTTGTGGGTCTAATTTTTTTGAAATCTTTACTTATAGTACATATTAGTCCTCTGCCAGAGGAATAGCTGGAAAATGATTTTCCCATTTATATGTTGTCTCTTCACCCTGTCTGTTGTTTCCTTTTTGTACCAAAGCCTTTTAATTTGTTATGATCCCATTTGTTGACTCCTGATGTTATTTCTTGTGCAACTGCGGTTCTGTTCAGCAAGCCCTTGCCCCACCTATGTCTTCTAGACTTCAACCCATTTCATCTTCCGGCAGATTGTTTCTGTTTTAACATTTAGATGTTTGATCCACTTCAATTTTTGTTTAGTACGTGATGAGAGACATACACCTAGATTCAGTCCTATGCATGTAGATGGCAAATTTTCCCAGCACCTTTGCCCTGAAGAGGCTGTATTTCCTTCAGCATCTGTTTTTGGCCTCTTTTTCAAAGATCAGAGAGCTGAATGTGCCTCATATTGTTCCCATATCCTCTGTTCTATTTCATTGATCCACATGTCTGTTTTGTGCCAGTATCATGCTGTTTTTATTGCTATAGATTTGTAATAATAACTTGAAGTCTGGGATTTTGTTGCTCACTGCTTTGCTCTTTTGACTCAGGTTTGCTCTTTCTAGCCTGAGTTTTTCTGGTTCCTTATGAATTTCAGGATCATTTTCTCTGGTTCTGTGAGAAATGCTATTGGGATCAAGCTAAATCTGTATATGGGTTTTAGAAGTGTGGCCATTTCGACAAGATTGATTCTGACTATCCATAAGCAAGAAACATCTTTCCATTTTCTGATAGCTTTTGTGAAGTCCTTTTCTCAGAGTACTGAAATCTTTACAGGTCTTTGACTTCTTTGAATAGGTTAATTCCTAAGTATCAAATTTTTTGTGACGCAATTGCGAATAGTATTGTTTTCTCTTAGTTTCTTTCTCGGTGAATCCATTACTGATGTACAGAAATGGTATTGATTTTAGTGTGCTGATTCTGTGTCCTTCTATTCTGCTGAAC
The DNA here is from genome assembly GCA_004026905.1 of Hystrix cristata. Taxonomy (NCBI): domain Eukaryota; kingdom Metazoa; phylum Chordata; class Mammalia; order Rodentia; family Hystricidae; genus Hystrix; species Hystrix cristata. The sequence goes on from PVJO010004846.1 coordinate 22,511, forward strand.
TGGATTATCAGTTCAGAACTCTTTCGGTACAATTCTTTGGGTCTTCTATGTAGAGGACTATGTTGTTTGTAAATAATGATAAATTGATTTCTTCAATTTCTATACATGTTGTTTTCATTTTTTATTTGCCTGATTGCTCTGACCAATGTTTCAAGTACTGTATGGAGCAGGAGCGGTGGTGAATATTGCTGACTTATTCCTGATTTTAGATGGAAAGCTTGAAACATTTCCCTATTTACTACTATGTTGGTGGCGACTTTGTCACGAATGGCTTTTACCAGATTGAGATAAGGTCCTTCTATACCTGTTTTTTTCAGAGTTTTTGTCATGAACGAATGTTGGACTTAGTGCAAGACTTTCTACATGTATTGAGATGATCGTGTTATATTCATCCTTGCTTCTGTTTATGTGATATATCACATTTATTTATTGCTTTGCATATGTTAAACCATTCTTGCATCCCTAGGGTGAAGCCTAACTGTTTATGATATATGAACATCTTGATTATTTGTTGCATTCTCTTTCCCAGTATCTTGTTGAGAATTTTTACATCGTGTTCTGTGAAGTGACTGACCCGTAGTTCTCTTTTGGACTTGGCCCACTGTCTGGTTTTGGAATTAGGGTAATGCTACATTTCAGGAATGATATCGAGAGTAGTCCTTCACTTTCAGTTTCATTGAAGAGTTTGAAGAGTGTTGGCACTGAATCTCCTGGAGTTCTTGTAGAATTCAGTGGTAAATTCATGGGATTATGGTGTTTTCTTAGTGGGTAGGCATTTTAATTTCTTAAGTTCTTTGTCTTAATTCCTTTGTCTGTTCTTGCATTATTAAGGGTTTTCTGTCTTCTTGGTTCAGTGTTGGGAATTCATATGTATCAAGGAATCTATCCATTTCTTCTGAATTTTCCAATTTATTGGAGTATAGAATTTTTTTTTAATCTTACAATGACCTGTGAGGTCAAATTTGTTTTATTTTTTTAACCAAGAACATGTATTCGTGCATTGTCCATATATTGATCACATTTAACATGTTTGTTTTGTACCTGTACATGGTGTCTCTTGGTTCTCCCCCCTCTACCCTCCCCTCCCTTCTGTTCCCTCCATCCCTATTTACAGCAGGTTTATTTACAATTCTCCATGATTTCCCTTTCCCCTTTCTTGAAAACAGAAAAATGGAGTATAGATTTTCATAATGTTAATAATCTTGTGCATTTCATCAGTGTCCCTTGTAACTTTGTGTTTTTCATTACTGGTTATGTAGATTAGGCTCATTTCTTTGCAATTTTTGTAAGATTAGCTAAGTCATTTTCTATTTTGTTTATATCTTTAAGAACCAGCTCTTTAAATCATCAGTTCTCTGCATTTTTTAGTCTCCATTTCATTATTTCTGCTCATAATTTTATAATTTCCATTCTTGTATTACCTTTGGATTTGAATTTTTCTTTTTGTAGCATCTTGAGTTGTATCACTAAAATATTGAATTTGCTCTCTTTTTCTGATGTGGGTACTCAGAACTATGAACTTCACTCTTAGAACTGTTTTCATTTAGTTCTAATATATTGTATTGGCTCTAACATTTGATTCTATTGGCTAATTTCTTCCTTGATTTCATCTGTCATCCATTGATTATTCAAGAGTATGTTGGGTTGGGGATTTAGCTCAGTGGTAGGGCACTTGCCTAGCAAGTGTAAGGCCCTGAGTTTGATCCCTAGTACCCTCCTAAAAAAAAAGAAAAAAGAAAAAAAAAAAAAAAGAAAACTGCAATGAAAGAGTATGTTGTGTAATTTCCATGAGTTTGCATAATTTCTACGGTTTGTTTTCTCATTGATTTCTAGTTTAAATTCATTGTGATTTATAAAAAAATGAGAAAATTTGATTCTTCTGCATTTACTTAAGCATGTTTTATGGGCTAGTATGTTTATTAAGTGCGTTTGTGTATTCATATCTTCATTGAGCTCATGCAACACCTTATCAATCTGCTATTTTAATCTCCTCTGTTATCCTTTCATATAATTTGGCTGTGTGGCTTTGACTGCATCCCTCTTGGTGTCCCATAGGTTAGCTTTGGGAGAGTTGGGTGTTTGGGGGGTGTTTGGGAGAATTGGGTGGTTTTGGAGAAAATTAGGTGTTTTGCTAAGCTTTATGGGCTGATTATTGTGGAAAGACTTTGTTGATAGTATGAAGATATCTTTAGATAGTATCTGCTTTTAAGTGATGCACTTTGGGCTTGGCTTTTCCTCTTGTCCCCAGTTCCAAACACCCCCATTAATTTAGGAGGGAAGGATGCAGTATAATTTACCCAGCACTCATATTTCAGGGAACAGACCACAGGACTGATACTGACATAAAAGCAATCCTGATGTTGGCATAAAGGGAAAACCAATTAATAGCAACACGTATGCTATCCAACAGTGGCAACAAAATCAGGGACACTGCACATTCCCATACCATAAAAACCAATAGTATACCCTGTCTTCCATAGAAAACAGTTCTATAACTTTAGTATAAACCCTGAGACAAAGCAAATATTGACATGCAGTAAACATGTACAAAATACAACAACTTTACCTCCACTAACAATAGAAAAGGATTAAACAGTAATATCGTAGCGGTAACTAAACATCTAAAAGTTAGTAAAGCTTAATGTTTATACTAGTAAACATAAAGGGAATGAAGAATGGAAAAATGGAATAGTAAAATTTGAAAAATTAAACAATGGAAAATGAGATGGAGAAAAGTTAGATAAAGGGTCCTACTAAGGAGTAAAAGATGTAATAGAATTTTACAAATTAACAGAAAATAATGAATGGGGGAAAAATGAGAAAAAGGAAATAACAGAGAGGAAAATAAAAATAGGAAAAAAAAAAACCCTCCCAAACAAATGAAGAAAAAGGAAAATGATTCCAAATAAAAATTCCTCCATATTTTTGAATGAGGGGCTTCACTCCAGGATCTACAGTCTTGGAATCCAGATAGTATTCTCCCTATACTTCACGGTCTGTGGGGTTGTAAGTTACACCCTCAGACTGCAAAGACCCTCCGTCTGTACACCCCAGGCTGTGGCAGCCAACCAAGCTAAGGTGTGCCATCGTTCACGTTGGTAGGTGAGAAAGGCAATCAGACCACTTGTCTGTGTACTCAATGTTGGCAACAGCACTAGGGTTCAAAAAGATTGCCAGGCTTAATGTCAGAGAGTACAGAACCAGCCACTTCTGAAAGCCACACTTGCCAGGCCTGGATTGTCACCATGGAGGGCAGGGAAACCAAATCCTAATAGGTCTGAGCTTAAACTACTGAAGGGCATCAACGACCAGCTTGTATTCTTTTTGCAACTATTTCTGGTGGTTGTCACTCGCCTGGTCACTATGGTAGGGTCACTCTGGAAATACTGAAATGAAGTTGTTTTGTAGTTGTTCTGTGACTCAGGCTTAGACAATTAACTCCTTTTCTGAAATGGCTCTTAATTAAGCCTTCTCAAATATGATGGATGCTACTCTGAATTTCTCCTCCAAATTTAGCCTATCTTGCAGAAGGAGGCACTTTTGGAGCAGAATCTTGTACTGTTTTTGCAGTTTACAATAACTGTGAGCTTTTCTTGTGGCAACCACAGCTGGGCCGGTATGTTGTTTCTCCCCCAAGCTTCTGAACCCCACCAGGTTTGCCTTTTCTCCCGGCACGTTAATCTTGTAATGAACAGGTCAATCGGGCAGTTCATGCCTCGCAAGTGCTTGTATTTTTTTATGTTCACCTTGTCACCGAACTGGTATGACAGGACAGTATTCAAATGTTAGCTAGTAATTATTACGCTATTATAATTCTATTTCAGTAGAAGTAAAAAAGGGTAACTGAAATATAGAACATTTTAGAGATTTCCTTTCTGAGACGTGTTTCTTTCCTCATATTAGTATAAAAAAAGTCCTTCTTTCCTTGAGGAATTTGTATCCTGTTAAACATTACTTATTAATGAATTATCAAGAACACAAATTAAGGAAAGACTTCAGGTATTTTACAGAAATCTACACAATATAATTACAACTACTTAACCTTGCTTAGAGTTTACCTTCCCTTTACTAGTATTTTATTACTTAAATTTTTATCTTATAACATTTTAAATATCTTATTTAACTCTTTAAACTTCTTTTTATCAGCCATGTGTATTGACTCATGTCTGTAATCCCAGAACTCTGGGAGGCTAAGGCTAGAAAACTGGGAGTTTGAGCTTAGCTGGGGCAATTTAGAAACTTAACTAGACCCTGTCTCAAAATAAATATTAAGACTATATACATATGTGTTTGTATATATGTGCATATACATGTATTTATTCATATTCAAAATACATAATTATACTTAACAGATAAAATATTAAAAATAATATTTTACACAGATAAGTATTATTAATAGTGTTCTTAAATATTCTAACAGATTAAAATACAAAATACTGACCAAAGGGAATATTTTAAAAACTATCAGTAAAGGAATTCTGCATGGAATAGGTGGTGCCCAAGCGTGTCATTACCACACTGTGGGATGGAGTTCCCTCGCGTATTGTTAATTACTGAGCTGTTATTTGGAGTTGTTGTTCTCATGTAAATTGTAAGCCAAGCAGAGGGACTGAGATCTAAACCAGCGTCTGATCCCAAATCCTTAGTACTTTGTCCTACCTCATGCTGTTTCTCCTTTAATAACAGAAAGACATCTGGTCTTAGGATAGCGTAGAAACAGTTGCATGATTTACAAATCTGGGGCCCTGGTCATTTACTGACTATAACTTTGTTATATAACCCAATTGGAGTATATATAGATCAGTAAAATGAACAATTATATATATACTATTAGACTAAATTAATGGATTAACAAAATTTGTGTGTACTCAGATTAAAAAGAAAAATACATTTTCATTTACATCCTTACATGAGGAAAATCTTTATTAGCATCCTCAAGTCTTTGCAGAAACTAATTCTTCTGTCTCTCACAGCAATCTGTGAGGATTTTTCTGTTATAATCATAATATAAATGGCATACTGAGTGCCTCAGACAAGTGCCCAAGTCACATAGCTTGGTCACGGCAAAGTAAGGTGGGACCCAGGCCATCTGGCTGCTGAGTGTGAAATCTTAATTCCTGGAAGAAATGACAAGGGAAGAAAATATTCAAACAGGAAGGAGAACTAGGGAGGGGGGGAGGAAAAGGAAAGAAGGGAAAAGGAATAGAAACGAAAAGAGAAAAATGGAAAAAAATGTAAATAAAGCTGTTGTAAATAAGGAAAGAGGAGTTGAAGGAAAGGATGGTGAAGGGGGGAAAAAACAAGATGTATTATGTACATGTACAAATTAACTATGATGAATGAGATTGTTATGTATGTCTAAAATGTATCAATAAATCTTGGTTTAAAAAAATAAATTTATCAGATAAATCAGGCAATGTCCATGTCACAAGGGTAAGGTGATATCTATATTTTTCCACTGAGTTCCCAGGATTTATTGCTGAAAGGACATGTATGAGTGAAAGGATATTCTTTATTTATTTCACAATACTTCAGAAAAATTCTTTTATAATGCATATAAATGAGGAAAACAATTTTGAAGGAAAATGTTAAGTTTGAAGAAAATAGTCATTTATTATCTATCAATAAATATGAAAGTTAGTTCTATATCTAATTCAGTTTATTATTGTATGATCTTTCCAGTGATGTATCCAAAACCAGTATTCATGGCTTCATTTAAATCAGTTAATTAAGTCCAAAAATCTGTAAGATAATCAAAGATTCTCTTCTCATGTATATTGCTACTATTTAGATGTTAGGTATTTGGATCACTCAAATAATTGTATCCTAAGTTATCACACAGAGTGTGCTAGAACTTTTACCTTAAGGAAGCTTATGTGTCCTCATCTTAATGTAAAGAAAATCTTCCTGTTCTTGACTAGTTTGTATCCTGGGAAGCCCTTTTCTCATGGGTTGGAGCAATTTTCTAAGTGGCTAATGATAGAATGCAGACTCACTAGAATGACAGACACATTCGCAGAGAGTTAAATATTATCAGATGAGGACAATCATGTGAAGAAAACATTTCAATTGAACAATTATTATTGACTCTCCTGAAGCAGCTTTTGCCACCCTAATGATCTCAGAATATCACCTGAGAATATCAAATGGGGTCTAGGTTGTTCCCCTATAAAAGGATATGTAGTGTCAAATTGCCCTACAGAGTAGATTCTTGACCCCTGCTTTTTATAGAAAACAATTATTTTCAAGACATGTCAGTGAGAGGTACAGACAGATTTACAAGGCAGAGGTGAAGAAGTACTCACTAGGAAAGAAAATAGGGTGCATGTACTGAATAGAGAAATGCACTATGGTCAGGGCTTGCAGATATATACTGTACTCTTGGGTTTGTCCTGTAAGATGGGTGATCTAACATGTTTTGCCCAAAAGCATCGTTTGAGCCCCTTGACTCTCTTTCTTCTTATCATGGGGTAGTTGTCAAGGCTCTGCTTTTTCTGGTATCCACAGTGATTACAAGTTTTATACAATGACTGGAGACTTCTAGGCATTACTCCAAAGGTCTAAATGTTAATGTTTTAAAAACTGGATAATTAAATGCTGAGCATTAGTTACTGTCATACTGAAATCCTCAGACTCAAAGGAGGATGAGATAGGCTAGGTAAATTTAGGGTTAATGAGTTTGTCACACATGTATTCCTTAAGTGATTAACATGCCTATATGCCTATAAGCAGATTAGGGATCTGAGTCAAAGTATTAAGATAATACAGGAGACAGAAAGTGAGGCAAAGATGCAAAGCTTCATCCTGTCTTTAATTATCCGTGAGGCATCCGCATGTCCAGCCTCGAGATCTTCATTACAAAGCCCTCCTTGTCTTAGTTTATTCCCCAGTCTTGAGGGGAATCAGGGAATCCGTCCACCTTGCTTTGCGAGTTTTCTAGCTAGGGGGTAGTAAATATGTGAAGAGGACAAGGTGACCTGTGGAATGTCTAGTCGCAAACCTCAAGAAGAAAGATACGGAGTACACATGTAGGTAAATATGAGTCACTTTGTTTATGCCTTAGAACTACAGCTTGCTTTTGTCTACCTGTCTGTAATTCTTCTAACCTACTTTAAGGTCACTAGGCCTGAGGAAATTACAATCCTTAATTTTTTTTTTTATCATCCCACAATATTTTCCCGAAAAGAGGTTTGCAAAGTCAGAAAAACAACATGAAAATTTGTAAGACACAGTAAGAATCAGAGGCTCAGAGAAAGTTAGCAAAAACAAAACATAGATTTAATTTCTCTAACTTACTTGGCTACTGAATTGTTGCTTTTTAAAGTATAACATAATGAGGCTTTGTACAGTTTTTCTATGAAATTCCAAGTAGTACATATTTTATACCTTTTGGGCTAAGTGGTCTCTGGAAACTACTCAGGTCTGCCTGTGCAGTACAAAAGCTGCCTTAGATCTAACCTAAGTAAATTTATAAATGTGGCAAGCGTGGCTGTGTCCTGAGGAAACTTTACCTTAGCCAGGGGGTTGGATTTGGCCTGTGTGGTATAGTTGACCAGTCCTTGTGAATAAATATGAAATAGTTATTTTGGAAGTTTATATTCTGAATGGAAAGATCTTTCTTTATTCATAAAGCCCAACTCCTTGAGCTTAGGAAGAAAGAACATCCTACTGGCTACTATCTGAGAATCAGTTTCTACAGAGCAACTTTTATGGCTTGTGTCTAGATGTCCCCTCAAAGCCTCGTGTGGTCATAGGTGGGGCTTTTCAGAGGTGGCTGGAGCTAGGGTGTGTGATACTGGGATTAAGGATGTGATGCAGGGATTGGTTTATTATGAGACGCTATGATGAGGGCTGCCCTACCCTGGGTGTGAGTGCTTCCTCCCTAAGGGTGCGTAACCTGGTTAGGATATCAGGGTCAGAAAGAGGGTCATTGTTTGTCTCTTGCTGCTGCTTTGCTGTTTTGCTGCCTCCTGCCTGTTGAGAGCTGTTTCTCTTCTGTGATGTCCCTCTGCCATGGCACCCTGTCTTGCAGCCAACCAAATATGAACTGATACCTCCATAGATCTGAGCCAAAATAGATCTCTCCTCCCTTAACTTGGGTGTCAGGTATTTCGTCGCAGCAATGAGAAAAGTAACTAAGACAGAAACCAGCTGTGTGAACCGTGGGACCTCTGGCTTTCACACCACTATCGCATCTGCACTACGCTAAGTGCTAATGGCGCACAATATGGTATAACATAATGTGTGTTATTAGCACAGCATGAACAGTACAAATTTTTCTCAGAAGATCAAAAAGAAAAAATAATTTTGATAAGTATCAGTCAGGTTTCCTGTAAGACATATTATTTTAGATAAATCTGAAAACTTTATAGTCAGAAAAGCTGAAGAGCAGTGGTAAAAAAAAAAAAGTGCTGATAGGTAGAAGACAGTGGACACGGCGAAGGAGGTGGCAGAAAGCAACATGTGTGCCCTATGCGGTGAATAGTTCCCAACAGGGGTCCGATGTAAGCGTGTCAACAAGGTACTTCAAATGCACTGCACAGTTAATCCAACAAAAAAGTCAGTGCTCAGAAGCGTGTCAGTGTGGTAAGGACACATTCATTCTTTGAATAAAGGACGCCTATCTTCCATCAGGCGAATCAGTGTGTGTTTATATTGCCTGATACTATTTATCTTGTCTGATCTAATGGTGACATAGAACATGCTTTAAGTAGTTTAGAGATTCAAGGACCAAAAAACAAATTATTTGGATATTTGAGTGTTTGAGGAATATAAGTAACAGTAAAAAGTTCCCCTTTCCTCTCCCTCCACTACCAGGAAAGACTAATTCAGACTCTGGAGGTTGCTAAATTGTGTTTGGCAGGGCAAACAGGGCCACCACCTCTGGGTCACCTTTGCCTTTCTTTAGGTGGTAAAGTTGCTGCTGACTTTCCAGCCACTGTGGCCAAACTCAAACCATGAACAGTGGAAAGGGCGTACCTCCTTTATTCTGGAAAGCCACGCTTTCCTAGAAACAAGAGATTTTTTTTCCGCTTTTATTTTTGTGGCCCAGAAATGGATCACATGGCCACTTTCTGCTGCAAGAGAAAGAGAAAAAACCAGCTGTTTGGCTTTGTTTTTTTTTTTTTCATGTTGGAAATGAAAGACAGAAGAGGCTATAGTATCCCATGACATCTATAGAAATTTTGAATTAGTTTATAAGAATTTCAAAAGTACAAAATATGCTTTTATTAGTCTCCATATTTCACCTAGAAATAAAGGAATTTATTGAGAGAAAAATAGTCTTTTGTAAAAAAAAAGTGGTATCAATTGTAAACTGTACAGTTGAACCTATCACACAAAGATGACGTGAAACATTCAATATATTTTCCATTTGAAACTATATTTGCATCTTTTAATATTTAATACTTATTTATGAATGGTGCATTATAACACATTGATATGAAACTTCAGAGTACTTTTCTGTCAAAAGATCTGAAAGATAATCTCAAGTCCAGCATTAGCTAGCTTTTTGGCTGTACTAAAGTCATTTAGTCACAGAGGACTTCAACCTCTCTTTCATCATTTCTAAAATGAGGATAATAATAATTGCCCTTCACACTGTGTAGTTTTGTTCCAAGGCCCAAATGAGATGATATTTTTAAAATTGCTTCACCAACATCAAAACGCTCTGAGGCCTCCACCCTCCATTTCTCAACTGCTCTCTGTCTCCTACTGTCTCTCTATACTCCAACCCTCTCATATATATATGGGAAAATATATCGTGTATACATATATATTATAGATTTATATATATTGTACTTACACATATATGTATGTATACACAGGTAATGGTTTCCTCCTCAAACCCTTGAGATTGCAAATGTCATCCTAGAGATATATCCAGTGCTTTTGACAGCTTCTGCAACTCACATTGTGTTTTTTGCACTTAGACCAAAATAAGTCATGCTATTAGGTGCTACTTTTTAAATGATTACTTCTATTTCTCACTTCAAAAGCTTTTATCTCTGACCCCAGTCCCTCTGAAAGCCTGTCTGATATAATCAGCTGTTATTCAGTTTTTTTGAACATTGAGGTTCATATATCAAATCATAGAAATTGTTAGCAAAATCACTTCTGTCTTAGAATATAATCGATGTTTGGAATGACACTTGGGTCATGGAAGATGAGAAGGGTTTCCTTCTTGCAAGGTAGCTGAGATGTCGTGAATATTTAAAACGTGTAGCATTAATTGTGTTATCGCCCTCCCACTGCTTCATTATTTATGTCTCACATCTGTTTGTATCACTACATTAGTAGAATCCCAAATTAGTATCCACACATCCAATCAGAAATTCAAACCTAGCATTCATAACCATTAGTTATACATAAAATTTTAAAAATTGAGTGCTTCCTCTGGGAAAAAAAAGAAAAATTGTATATTTGCATGATTTTAAATATGAATTATTTAAAAGCTAGATTCTAATAAATTTATTAATGCTCACCATAGTTTTTATGTGTAATGTTTTCAATTATTTTCTACATCCATACCTATTGTTTTTAATGATTTCTGTGTTAAACTGCTACATAAACTACTACATTTGTTTATTGAAAATAAATAAATATCTGAAATTTACATAAATATGAATTTAAATTCAATAGATTATGGATCCAAAATCTAGAATTCCTGTCTTGTCTTTGGACAAGGATCAACACAAGGACCCGCCTGCTTTGACCAGGGCTTCATCCTAGGACAGGCTATCCTCATGATCTTGTTATAAGATACTGACTCTGTCTTATATATGATTTCAAAATCCTTATGCATAGATAGCTTCACCAAGGAAATCACCAATCTCCCTCTGGTTTGTCAACTCTTGTCATATTTATCTCTGAATCGACATATCCCTGTAGCCAACGTTTATTGACTTAACCAAGGTTATAAACTCCCTCTCTAGAACAAGTCATTATCAGCATGGTGAGGATTATAGTGAAATTCAAATGGAGATTGTAACTCTTGAAAATGGGGTAGGATGCCAGAATGGCAATAAGTATATAAAGTTCATTCTGCTTTTATTCTAATATCATAAGTATTTTATGTCTGCATATAGATATATTTAATGTTTGGATTCTAACGCCTGATGCAGAGAATGAAGATACTTACCCATGAGTTAGCAAAGTAATTTCTCATGAACTATTATGTTAAACCATACACATTTGCTACTTGGAGAGGTCAATATGATACACAAATAAACTGCTTCACTTGGTTTAACATAAAAGAAGCCAGCCTTAAGGAAAATCTGTCTATGAATTCTCAGCTACACCAAGATCATACTCATCAACACAGGTAATGTTCTCCAGTGTTCACTAGCTTATCTGCTAATGTTATGCATCAATAAATAGCACTATTTTTCCTTGAGGTATGTATTTTCTTAATTTATCTCTAAGAGCTTGGCAGGAAAGAAAGAATCTTAGAGATAGATATTCCTTGACTATCATACTTCTTTAGACCAGTTCAGTTTCAAGGAACCCCTTATATATCATTATCTTTAAAAATATTTTCCAGTTATAAATTATTTGTCTGGGCTCATAGGTTGGAACGTCCATTGATTATCCATTATTGTAAGGATGAAATGGACTCCTTTATTTCTAAGGAAGCGCCTGTTCTCTTCATGGGTGACCTGGGTTCATTTGGCTTTGTTCTTCATGTACTAGTCATCTTCCAGTATCTCGAGGTGATTTAGCCCTAACTCCAGGTTTGTGGACTGCTAAATCATGTGGAAGGGGCCTTATAAAAATTATCTATATGCTAGGCTCTTTTCAAAAATCAATAATATCTGATCTTTCTACAATATAAGTATCAAAATCTTGCTTTATAGAGTGTGTTTTTAGGACCTTTGCTTATTTCTATTGATATATTAAATGAACTCATACATTGGCCCATGACCTGGTGGGTGTTACTGGCACCCTTTGGCAACCCCTTGTGGAAAAGTTCTTTAAAGCTTTTTTTGGTTAGTGATAATTGTATTATTTAATATATTCAAAAAAAATTACATTTTACATTGATTTCCCCAGAAAGCTGAGAATCAGAATGTGATCGCTCTTAGGATGGTGTACAAGAACATAAACTTTAAGATTCAATTATTATTACCCATATTCTCCCTCGTTTCCATAATTTTGGTCAAAATGCTACTTTCCTTTAAAAATGGAGGACAATGTAGAACAGAATTATTTTAAATTACATAGTAAAACGTAAAAATAAATAAAAGGTAAATATATAACACTTAACATTCACCAAGAATTACTGTTTGTATGTAAGCATACATTCTGTAATACCTCACTTATTTGTCCTTTTATTTGACATTTATTATGTTGGACTATTTTATTGTAAGCCTCCTAAAACTGCCTTCAAAACAGCATGGTTTCTGTACCTCTGTTTCTAACTACATCTGTATGTTTACATACCATCTTCACCCCCTGCTACTAAAAGCAACCTGTACCCTTCTCGTGGCTTTATGATAAAAGATGAATTGCTGGTTTTTGACAGGAGATTGTCCTTGTTACAAGCTCCAGTTAGTTCACTTAGCCCCTATGGACATCAAGGGAATTCTCTCATTTTGGGATCTGAGAACTATTCCTTCAATAATACAAATGGATAGAGGGAAGAAATCAGCTATTATTGATAGCTCACACCGATTTGTGCATATTGACTAGAGAAGAATTGATCTGATCAAGAGGTAACAGTGATATCCTCCCATAACTTCGTGAAACTGACCCCCGAGTGTACTGTATTCCTCAGACTGGTGTACGGCACATGGTGAGGGACTCCCCAAGTGCTGCTTGATTCCTAGCAAGGGATGTGGCGCATTATTCTGGCATTCATCTTTGTAGATTCTCCTCCTCCATAAGGCACCAACTCAATGTTAGTCGCTTCAGTCTGAACTAAGTGCCAAGCATATTGATCTGCTATTCAAATTTTGCACAAACAAATGATGAATTGTTTTTAACTATTTTAAAGCAAGAGTCTATGTTTGGCATGTGTTTCTATTACTTACTTTTATTCTTCTCCAAGTACCATTACTCTTGTATAGTTTATTCTCAATGCGCTCCATAGTCCTCTATTCATATGCTCATATGCATACTGTATATATGCAGATGTTCCTACTTACATACAACTGCAAGAACTTTCACAAATTTATTTTTAAAGTTAATTTAATAATCCTCTACTTGTTTTCACTCTACTGTGAATTGTATCTCCATCTAGCATATATATCTCTCTAAACCAGAAGATTTCTAGGTAATTGCAACTTTGAAGTCTGAGAAATTTTTATAGTACTTGAAAAGTCACTATTACCTATTAAATCAAAGAAAAATGGTGAAAACTTTAATTCTCATATATGTATATGCATATACATATATATATGCTTATATATGTGCTTGTGTGTATTTTTTTTTTTATTTTAAGTGACTTCTAATTCCCTAAATTTTTATTTCATGGCGGGAGATAATGGTAGAATCATTGCTTAGTTAGTATTCACAGAGTTCTAGATTTGATCCCCAGTACTGCAAAATATTAATAAAATTTTATTTTTACATGTGTAAATATTATAAAATCTTCTTCATTTACACAATTCAGTTTAACTACTCTCTCTCTCTCTTTCTCTTTCTCTCTGTCAGTCTCTCTTGCACAAATAATATACTTCAAACCAGTCAGAAATTTGGATTATAAAATAAGAAAATTATGTAGGAATGACCCATATGATGAGTTTTTACATTTTAATTTTATACCGTATGTGCAAACTCAGCTACAACTTTAGTCATTTCAGAACTCATTTCAAGTGTTTTTAATGAGAAAGCCAATTTGTAAATTTTCTTTTTGTGAGATGTGGTCTTGCTATAGCTATGCAGTCCAGGCCGGCCTTGCACTCACCGGGTAACCCAAGATGGCCTCGAACTCTTCACAGTCCTCCTATCTCAGTCCTCAGAGTGCTGGGATTACAGGTATGTACCACCACACCTGGCTGTAAATGTTTAAATATCTTTCCTTCACCATAAGTATTTGATGTCTATTTTAAGCCCATAATCGCAGTAGCTCCTTGGTGATTAATTTTGAGCCTAACATATTGCCTTGCCATCAGTATAGTTACGAATTTCTTGAGGCAGCACTTAAATTATAACATGCCAGAGCCAGCATTTTAATTTAGAAGTCCACGCCCATGAACACCAAGCACCGATGCCTATGGTGCCTATGTTGTTTTTCCTACATGGAGGAGGCAGGTTACCAGGAAGATGAGATGGGAGTGGTGCTTGATCTCACTAAGCATATTAAATTAATAAGCAAGTAAAAGGAGATTGAGCACAATGCCTAATTGGCTGCTAATACCGAGATGACTTTCAGAAAATTTATGCAAGACCTTCTGAGGAGAAAAACTAATAATTACAAAAATTCAAATACTCTGGCAAATCAGTGTGGAGAGGGGACTCAGCCCAAATCAGAATGTACTTGTAGCCTCGTGGAGGAAGGAGGCTGGATTTTAGCCTCCTTCTTAGATAGTCTTAGGTGGGAGTGGGGTGTATCCCTGGCAGGACACAGCCTGAGAAGCTGAGAGTTAAATATATTACAAGTATTTCCTCCACTCAAGTGCTAATTGCTTTCATAGGGGAAATGGGAAACGTTCTTTAAATACCAAATTAAGAAATGTAACAAAAAAAAAAAAAAGAAATTTAACTCCCTATTTTCTTGACCCTGTCATCTGTCACCAAGTTATCATTGTTCTTACTGGAATTGTTTTCATTGGTTCCCTAAGGATATTTCTAGACTTTAGGTTGTCCTCTGCATATGGCCAATGACATCTAGCAGAGAATATAAACTTTAGTGTTAATCTCATTCATTTTCAAACCTTATCTTTCTCATTTATGAGCTCTGCAACTCCTAGGTTCTGCTATATTTAGCAGCTTATCTGCCACTCTTCCCTCTTTTCAGGATATCAATTTCACACCAATTAAAATTGAATTTAGGGCTGGGGATTTAGTTTAGTGGTAGATCGCTTGGCTAGCAAGTGTAAGGCCCCGAGTTTGATCCTCAGCACCACTCCCCACAAAATACAGGGCAATTGATTGAATTAAAATTGAATTGAAAAAATATGTCTGCAATTCTCTTACAATTTTAAAAGCAAAAAAATAAATCCTGAAAATTGATGTATTATTAATAATTCAGCAGGTGAAAGAATGTACCCTAACCTACTAAGAAATTCCATTTGACTCTATTTACATAGAGTGTGAATATTCATGTTGTAGTCTAGAAATATCAATGTGTTTGACTAAGATTTCAGACTCCAGTGACATGTTATATTGTATCCTGCATATGAAATGCACTACTTTTTAAACAAAACATCTAAATTTTGGTATCTTTCTCTAATCAAGATTTCCAAAAAAGAAAAAATCTATATTTTTTATTGTTACAACACCAAAAAAAAAAAAACCCAAAAAACAAAAGATAAGGAAAGGAAAAGCACTGTAGACTTGTATGTTCTTGGAATAATTTTACTAAAATTCATCTGTTGAATACTTCCCTCTTATCCAAACAGAAAAATCCCACGTAATCTTCAAAACATATTTTACTCTTTTTCCTGGTTCACATCTCATCCTTGTTCATATGAAAGCACATGCTTCCTAAACCATTTCTTCATGCTTATAACCTGGTATCGTGTTAACCCATTTACAAGTTCACGTCTACTGAATCTTAAAATTTTTCAACATTATAAGAGTGGTTATTTTCATCGTAAATCATCAGATCTAGTATTATCTTAATAAAAAAGAACTTAATGATAGTTAAATTGTTTTGATAAACATATAATAGAACATGACACTAGTCTGCAAAATAGAAATCTTACATATTCCCTAAATTATGCAACCACATTTTCCCATGATGTAGTGTACTTTGTGTTTTGTTATCAAACTTTTACATTTTCCTGTCTCAGAAAAAGTTTAAAACAATAGAATATTAAATTACTGAAGGTTTAACAATACATTTGGCCAATTTGTTTAACTTCTACTTAACGGTCCAAACTGGAAAGATATAATGTCTATTATTCAAAATCTTGTATATTTTAAAACTAATAGCATTATTACTCATGATGAATAGAGAACAAAGGACTAAATTTTCAATACTTTCGAATTTAAGATCATCCAGTTAAATACTCAACTCTCTTCTCTCAACTTCGCTAGCATTTTTAAGTTTAGTTATGTATTTAAAGTTTTTGAAAGAGATAATACATTTCATTTTCTGAAAATAAATTCTATTTTTTCTATCATGTGAAGGAAAACATTCTAAACATTTCCAAGCACTTAAATGTACTTTTTCAACAAAATCAAAGTACTTTTTTCCTAGAGTTATGGTAGAAATTACTCTCCACTATCAAATATAACTGAGAAGAAAGAAAATTTCAGACAAATGTAACATTTGTTTCCTCTTCTGAGTTTTTCATCTTAGAAATTATATAGTAGAATCTTATGGAAGGCCTGATGGAATCAGTATCATTGCTGAAGAGGCATATGCTTATTTTATTGAAGAGTAGTATCTTACTATTGACTCAGAAAGATGAAAGAGTAAATTGGCTGCTAATATGATACTGAGATTCTGAAGAGTCTCAGTTACTTTTCAAAGATGTATTGCATTTGAATTTCCTATTTCAATAGTCAACAAGTTCAAAATGTAACAGAGTTTGCTTGACGTTTCATTCCTGCTGTGTAAAGCATTAACAATATTATATTCACTTTTAGTTCTTTCATTCAGAGCAAGTGCCAGGAAAATTTGAACACTGGCTATTGTTAAATTTTAAAAGGTATTTTAATTTTTATTTCTATTTATCTACCAATAAGAAGTACTACGTTAAGTAAAATATCATATTTTTATCATTTTTTGTCTTATGCTATCGTCTTAACATTGTATGGTTATATAAGCTGCTAATTAATGACTATTTTTCCTCCAGTTGTGATATGATTTCAAATATGTAACAGTATTATGTCCAAATAATTGAATCATTTGCCTGCGGAGTAGTTTTCTCACACAGATAGGCCATAACTATAAAGTAAGAAAAAAGTTATTTCTTAGGAAGAACTACTGTAGATGTGAATGACTTTCAGCTACTGTTTATCAAGAAACTGGTGTAGCAAAAAAGAAAAAAAAAAAACACAAACAATTGTTAATAGCATCCAATCCCAGCATATTCAGAAATGTTGTTGTAGCAGACCATTTTTCTTATGTAGAGCTATTCATTTACCAAAGCAGTTTTCTCATTAAAACATACTTTGTTTTTCTACTCTCCCTTATATTAGTACATTTTATTAGGTACCTGTTACCTTCCCAGCCCAGCACTGGCCCTCCTTCCCAAGCCCTCTTCCTTCCCCTCTTCCGCTCCTTCTCCTCTTTCTTCATTAAGCTGGACCAGTTTTCCAGCATGTAATCTGGGCGAGAATGTTACTAGTGTCATGTGATGACTTTGAGTATTTGTACCAATAAATCCGTAAGTGTAATCCCATATGTTTATAATATCCTCTTGGCCATAATTTAAGAACGAGAGTGTCATATTTTTCCTGTCAGTCAAAATCAGTTGTTTTCAATTCTGGGCCTTTTGATAATGGCATATGACCTAAAAGTAGCTCAAGGAACATTTAAAATTCATTGGGGGTTCACACCGAAGAACTAGATCTATGAACTAGAAAAGCAGAACTGCACTTCTCCTAGGTCACAAGTGGAAAATATTTGAGATATGGATAGCTGATGATAAACTTATATTTGGAAACTTCAGTAATGGTAAGTCATAAATTTATGTAACTTTCCAAACACATTTTAATTGTTTCTTTCTGTCATTTTAACATAGATTTTCTTTTACAGAAAAAGTTTTTTCACTACCAAATAAAAAGGTAGCATTTGTCAGAAGTTATTCCTAAAATGAATTTACTTTATGGTTACATCTTGTTACCTAATTTGCAAATTAGTATTTTTCTTACAAGCATACACACTTTAAAGTATTATAATATATTTATAAATTCCCAGGATTTTAAGAATTTTATCAAATATCAGTAAATATACTTTTACTTGAAAAGAACTGAATAGATATTGAATTGCTTTAAATATTTTAAAATTTATTTATATTTTTATCAATTGAGAAATGTTCACTGAGAAACTTTCATTTCAAGTACACTGCAAGTGATCATGAATTTTTGTTGTTTAACTTAATAAAAATTTGTCATATAATTTGAAATGTGTTCAAGTTATATCACTTTCTTCTTGCATTTTAATTTGTATCTATTATTACAAGCCTGAGAGTACTAGCTCAAAAGCTAAAATAAACCCTCCTTTAACCCCAGGAGATAATAAAACTTATATTAATATGATTGTAACAGAAAACTTTAAGACTTATTCTTATTAGCATTTAGCATATTATCAGTATTTACCTTGAAATTATATCATTGGCTGCATTTAACTACCAGTGTTAAGAAATCTTGCTCAGAATTCACATAATTTGTTTGAAATATGCTGCTTTATAAAGACTGCTTAGTGTTTTGAATATAGCGTACAAATTTGGAGATTTGCTTAAGAAACAGAGAGGCTAAAGTGAAATGCTAAAAAGGAGTTGGTATTTCCCTGTTCTTCAGACACTTTGCTCACATACATTTTCCTATAAAATTAGTAATGCAGATTTCCCATAGTGAAACTTTATATGATACCGAATTTAAGTATATAATTCACTTTTAATAGTGTATCCAAAAGGTTAAATTTTAATACTAATCTCAACCAGCTACTGTAAAACCATGGGGTTGATCTTGCGAAGAAGATTAACCATTCCCTGGGTTGTAAAAAGAAATGTTCTCTATTAATTTAAATGAGTTAATATGATGATAAATTTCTCAGGGGTAAATGCTATATCGCATAGGTCCTAGTTCACTATTTCAGAAAAATATTACTGAAGTTTCCAGTTGTGTTTAGCATATTATTTTATTAATAAGCCTCATTTTGGGATTCATTTGTGATTTTCTATCTTTTGGATCAGTTCATAAGTGTTCTTATTACATTTTGACATAATTTCAGTCAAATGTCAGATCATAGAAAAATATTAAAATCTTACATCAAATGCAATACTTTGTTATCCTTCTAAAATGCACTAAGGAATATTGTCTGGAAGAATGATGAAGCAGAAGAAACAGAGTACAACAAGTAGCATTTTCATTAATATTTGAGAACAGAAGTGGAAAATTTATTATTATTTCTAATATACACAATATTTGTCCTATAAAATATTTAAGAATATATTCTTCAGCTTTAAACATGTTTAGATGACAAAATTACAGAAGGGCAAAAGCAACACAAATAGAATTATGAAAGAAAATTTATTTTCCTCTTTTGGAAAATTTTATATCAGAAAACAGTAACTTCTGAGTTACCAAGAAAGAAACAAAAGAAATACAAAAATTCAATCTCCAAAGGTGAAGAGCGTAAAATGAGAGAAAGAAAGAGAGAAATTAGAAATGCAGAAACATTGTAACATCCTGTATAAATCCTGGACTCTGCAGACAAATCTTTACATTGTATAAAATGGAATAGTTTTATGACATTGTTAAAATACATTGTTAAAAAATAACAGTGCCTTGTGGTACAAGTGAATCAGGATTTCTGAACCTTGAAACTATTTGATTTCTGGAAATCTTTTTTCTGTGAAGCCTTTTTTTTTTTTTTTTTTTTTTTTTTTTTTTTTTTTTTTTTTTTTTTTTTTTTTTTTTTTTTTTTTTTTTTTTTTTTTTTTTTTTTTTTTTTTTTTTTTTTTTTTTTTTTTTTTTTTTTTTTTTTTTTTTTTTTTTTTTTTTTTTTGGTGCTGGAGATCGAAGTTGCTAGGCGAGTGCTCTACCACTGAGCTAAATCCCCATCCCATGAAGCAGTCTTAGGTATTACAAGAGATCATCACTCCTCAGCCTTTTGGCTAAGATCAAGTGTATGTCACAAGATGTTGACAATCCTGCCTTCTCCGCCTCCTTTTCCCCAAGTGAGAATGTCCTCACATATTTCAGAGAATCCTTAAGGGACAAAATCATCTCCAGTTGGTGAAAAGCGCACTATTACCATAAACATCCTATCTTCAAGATTAATCTACCATAAAATTCACTACATTAGGAAAATAGAGACGAACATTGTTTTTAAAATGAGAAAATACTTATATTCATTTAGGGCCCTAGTCTGTAGAAGAAAAATTTTGATAGAAATTAGCAAAATATTGTAATCTATGAAATTCATAACCTTTGCTTTAAAAAAAACTTGAACATTATTAGAGAATAAAGTATAATACAATTTAAAATTATTTTCTTTTTCAAAAAATTATTTTCTTAACAACTTTTGTTAGTTTTGTTTTAGCTACTGACTCAGGTATGTTTAGTGTTTACAAATGTATTTCAAAGAAGTCATACTCATCTTGCTAATGATTCAAAAATAGTAAGAAAAAGTAACATTTGTATGACCTAATAGAAAATTTTCAAAAAATTTTATTGAAGAAATATACAGATTTATAGATTGTGTTTCATTATACATATATATATATGTTTATTATTAACTTTTGAAAAATTCATTAGGTGAATAAAAACAGATTTTGAGACAAAGATACAGAAATAGAGATAATAATTGCTTTTCTGGTGCTTTTTCTTTATAGGCATTGTATTTAGCTACAGGCACAATGCATGTTTCTAAACGATGATCTCATCCTTGTAGTGCCAGCAAATGCATTCTGCTGTATTCAGGTTTAGCATGAAGGTTTAGTTTTGTGGGCAAAAAAATAAAACCTCTGTATCTAATAAAAGGTCAGAGTATGATGACCTTCTTAAATAATTGCTTCTCTGTATGATGCTAATATAACTGGAATTGCATCTACACAAGATATATATTTTAAAAATTAGGACATATACAGAAAACATAGACCTTCTGCTATGATTAATTGGTTTCTTAAAAAATTTAGGGTGTGTAAAGACACTATAGGGAGATGATCATGGCAAACTTTTGTTATAAAGAACAGGTTTCTCCTCTACAGGGAAAACAGCCTGCACCCTAAGTTTACCTTTATTCAAAGGCATTCCCCTTAGAGTAATTTATGTACCTATTCATTTTCGTGTTAATTTTGAAAAATATATTTAAAAAGTAATCCAGTGAACTAACAGTTAAAATGTACCTATTTCATTTATTATTTTCTGACTCTAACTTGCAATATAAAGTCATTTTGCTATTTACTACTGGAATAATGTTTTTAACATTCCAGGTAAATAACAACAATATCCTTTGTTATCATTTGAAATTATTTTAATAAATGTCAAAAATAGAAACAATGAAGAATGTTTTCTACTTTGGCCAAAGCTAGATTTAGTAAATGTCACCGTGAGAAAAAACTTTTATGTTATTTCTGAGACTTCCTAAGAAAATATTAATAAGGCCAGTTCCTGCAGTAGAACATGTCTACAATTCCTGCTTCCTGCAACAATTTGAACCAATTTATGTTTATTTATTTACTTATTTATTTTTTTGGTACTGGGGATCGAACTCTGCGCCTTTTGCTTGCTAGGCAAGCACTCTAACCATTGAGCTAAATCCCCAGCCCTGAACAAATTTATGTTTTTGTTTGATTTCAATTTTCTTGTTTTTGTTTTGCTTAGTTTTCCTTTGGTGCCTTTCCTCAAACAATGTTAATGTCATTCAGTGTCCATAGACAATGTATTCTAGCAGTAAAGAAATGGCTATCACAGGAGAATGCTAAATAAAGCTGTTCGTCAACACTATTAGTTGAGTTCTTACATTTGTAATTTGGTTGTAATATTATTAGAGTCATGGTGGTATGAAATATATCTGAAAACATCCCAAATTTTACAGAAAACAGTTTCAAGAAAACGAGTGCAAAAAAAAAAAAAAAAAAAAAAGAATACACCCATGTGAAACCAATATTGTAGGCCAATTTGTGTAAGGTCAAAGAAATGATGTGTCAAATTCTTTAAGGTCAAGACAACAACTGAGTAAAAATAAAAATAAAATAAAAACTTATAGGAAACAAACTACCAGTCTTCAGAAAAAAAAAATACTTTACAGTATTACATGCACACACTAAAAAATAAGAAAATTCTTAACTTGATAATCTAAGTTCCTGCTTCTAGAATTTATAAAAAGAATGTTTGAATATCCCAAAAGTTAATAAAATTGAATACATAATACAATCAGTGAAAAATTAATGAGCAGAAGAAAGTTTGGAAGAGTTAGGTAAAATTAAGAAATTAACAGAAAGAAGCACAAGGCCCTGAGTTTGATCTCCAGCACCAAAAAAAAAAAAAAAAAAAAAAAAAAACAGAAAAAAAAGAAATTAACAGAAAGATTGACGAAGAAAAAGAAAGGATACAAACTATTAATATCAAGAATGAAAAATGATATATCATGACAGTTTCTGTAGACATCATGAGGATAATAGAGTAACTCTTCAAACAACTTTATATGCATAAATATGACAACTAGATGAAATAGGCCAGTTCCTAAAGAACCATCCAACTGCCAAAATTTATATGAATACAGAATTTTAAAGGACTTATAACTCTTAAGAAATTTGAATTCTAAAAGTTCAGGCACCACAAAGAAACCTTCAATATCGGATTATTTCATTAGAAAATTCTACCCAGTGACTAAGGAAGAATTGATTGCCATTGTCTGTAATACCTTCTAGAAAGTAGAGCAGGAAGTAGAAAGCAGAGCAGGCATAGGCACAATAACACGCTTACTTAAGGAAGGTTCTATTTCCGTAACAGCAAAACCAGGCAACACACAGTATGAAAAATAAAACTACAGACCATTAAATCTTATGAAAACAGCCACAAAAACTGTTAACAATATATTATAGCATTTTCTTTAACTATTCTGCTGTTGATGGGCATTTGGGCTCTTTCCAAGATTTAGCTACTACAAACTGTGCTGCGAAAAACATGGGTGTGCATATATCGCTGCAGTATGATACTTTTAATTCTTTGGGGGAAGATATCAAGAAGAGAAATAGTTGGATCTAATAGAATCTCTAGTCCTAGTTCCCTGAGGAATCTCCACACTGATTTCCATAGTGGTTGCACCAGTCTACATTCCCACCAACAGTGGAGAAGGGTTCCTTTTTCTCCACAGCCCCTCCAGCATTTGTTATTGGCTGATTTGTTGATAATAGCTATTCTTTCTGGAGTGAGGTAGAACCTCAGGGTTGTTTTAATTTGCATTTCTCGAATGACCAGTGATGTTGAACATTTTTTCATATGTCTATCTGCTGTTTCTACTTCTTCATCTGAGAAGTGTCTATTCATTTCTGCTGCCCACTTTTGGATTGGGTCTTTAAATTTGGGGGGGTCTGATTTTTTTGAGTTCTTTATATATTCGAGATGTTAGTCCTTTGTCAGAGGAATAGCTGGCAAAAATATTTTCCCACTCTGTGGGTTGTCTCTTTGCTCTGTTGGTAGTTTCTTTTGCTGTGCAAAAGCTTTTTAATAAGATCAAGTCCCAGTTGTTGATTCTTTGTGATATTTCCTGGGCAACTGGGGATTTGTTCATAAAGTCCTTGCCTACAACTATGTCTTCAAGAGTTCTACCTATTCTATCTTCCAATAGATTTAGTGTTTCTGTTTTAATAATTAGATCTTTGATCCACTTTGATTTTAGCTTAGTGCGTGGGGAAAGATATGGGTCTAGTTTTAATCTTTGGCATGTGGAGAGCCAGTTTTTCCAGCACGATTTATTAAAGAAGCTGTCTTTCTTCCAGTGAGGTTGTTTGGCCCCTTTGCCAAAAATAAGGTGACTGAGAGTGTTTGGACCTGTTTCTTCATCTTCTAATCTGTTCCATTGGTCCTGGGGTCTGTTTTTTTTTGTGCCAGTACCACGCTGTTTTTATTGCAGTAGCTTTGTAATATAGTTTTAGGTCAACGATTTTGATGGCCCCTCCTTTGCTTTTGTTGCCTAGAACTGCTTTTGCTATTCTAGGTTTCTTTTGGTTCCAAATGAATTTTAGAATTGTTTTCTCTACTGTGGGTTTTTTTTTTATCCAATGGAGTACTACTCTGCCATAAAGAATGATAAGCTTGAGATATTTCTAGGTAAATGGATGCATCTTGAGACCACACTCTTAAGTGAATTAAAGCAGACTCACATGTTTCAATACGTCATTGTTTCTCTGGTGTGAGAAACTGAAAGTATAAATGAAACTAAAATGTATTACATTGGGAAAAGGGAGAAAATACCTAAATGCCAAAGGAAACAAGGGAGGGGGAAAGGAACAGAGGGACAAGAGAAATAAGAAGTGGAAGGAAGAAATGGAAACAAAGCTTTTGTACATAGGGAGGGAGGAGGGGGTAAGGGGAGGGGAATGGGGAAAAAAAGAAGCAACAAGATATGTCATGTACAGGTACAAATCCTCTATGATGAATGTTATCACTATGTACATCTAAAATGTGCCATTAAAATAAAATAAATTTTAAAAAATTAAAAAAAGAAGAATATCAGACATATGGAGCCACAAATTTGTAAATTTTCTGGACTATTAGGAAAAATGTCCTACTGAAGGAAATTATATATTATATATATTTTTTAACAACAATAAAGACCATAAACACTTTTGAGGAGTAAAATGCTAAAACTGTTCTTTTAGTTGGTGATGTGAATTCTTGTTTATGTTTGAAGAATACATCTGTAGCTTCCTGGGTATTGATAATAGACTGTGAAATAAACTTAGGTACTAAAATAATAAAAAATATATATAAAATATATATAGCATAAATCCATGGTTCATTCGATATACATGAACTGATTCTTGAGGTTTACTACATAAAGTAGAAAAATCACATGCGTTAGTCAACTGATTCAGAAAAGGCATTTGAAAATCTGTTAAGCAGTTATGAAGGAAAAGATGAAAAACGGAACAGAAACTAATTTCTGCAACTTTATGAAGAGCATATACAAAAATCCTACTGCCAGTATTATGCTTAATGGTGAAACAGTAAATGCTTATTCTGTAAGACTGGCAAAGATATAAGGAGATTTGCACTAAACACTTTTATGCAAAATCATAAGTCACAAACACTGCAGTTAGACACCTATTGTGTGTGTGTGATTGTGTGTCTACATAGAAAAAAAAATCTAAGGAATTTGCAAAATTAAATGATGAAAAGTAAGATCCTAAAGCCAATAAATGAGTTCAGTAGGCCACACAAGAAATGATAAACATTTTCAAGTATTATATTTTTATATACTAGAAATGATGATCTGACCATCAAAACTGAAAATACGATAACATTTGCAATAATTTAAGGAAAATTATTTCCTCTGTGAAATTCTAAAAAAAATCACAAAGTACTAGTATTCTACAAATAACAAAAATTTGATGAAAGAAGTAAAAAATCTAAATAAATTCAGACATGTCATGTCCATAGGTTTGAAGAATCAGTGTAGTAAAATTGAATTCTTCTTAAGTTGACAGAGAAGACAAAAATTTCCTATCAAATTATCAACAAGATTTCTTTAGATATGGATAATATATTGTAAACTTTATTTATAGATGCAAAGAAAGTAGAATGGATTTTATTTTCACAAATTATTGGAAGAATAATGGATGAAGGAATTCTTCAGTTAAAAAATATATTATGTAACTGTAAAAAAAGGGAGAATAACATAGTTTTCACAGAGACAAATCAATAGATCCCATAAAGAACACATACAAAGACTAACAAATATGTATCCAATTAATTTTTGG
Organism: Hystrix cristata; assembly: GCA_004026905.1. Taxonomy (NCBI): domain Eukaryota; kingdom Metazoa; phylum Chordata; class Mammalia; order Rodentia; family Hystricidae; genus Hystrix; species Hystrix cristata. The sequence continues at coordinate 48,280 of PVJO010004846.1, forward strand.
CAAAATTGGCAAATCAATTCCAGGGTGAAAATACAGCTTCTTAACAAGTTGTTCTGGCATATTTGGGACAAACGCAATATATGAACATCTCTAGGAATTTAGTGAAACTCCATCTAGGTCTCATATTGTCTACAAACTATTAATTAAAATAGGTCAGGGACTTACATATAAAATATGAAGCTATAAGGCTTTTTAAAAATTAGAAAAAAATTGCAATATCTAGAGCTAGGCAAAAAGTTCTTCGATTTCACAGTGCAGAAAGTCAATTAAAGGATAAATTGATAAATTTATTAAGCCTACAAAATTAAAATACTGCTCTAAGATAATATTTTTAGAAGATAAGAAAACAGGTCAACTGCATATCCCATGCAAGATTTATACCTAAAATAATAACCTTACAAAACCCAACAATTATGAAACAACCAATTCAACTACAATATTATCCAAAACCATGAAGATGTATTCCACTGAGAAGGATATACAGATGGCAAATAGAAAATGAGAACATGTTTAATATCATTAGGGAAATGTAAACTAAAAATTACAATGAAACATCTCTACATACTTAGAAAAATGGCTAAAATTAAAATAATGATAATGACAAGATCAATTTCTTCAAGGATGCATAAAACTAGTATGGTCGAAAGGACTGTAAATGGGAGGAGTGACTGTGTATAACTGTTTGACAATTTCATTAAAAAAAAATAAACCAACAATGATACCATGACCCAGAAATTGTGCTATTTTGTCTTTATCTCAGATAACAAAAACACATTTACACAAAAACTGGGACATGAATGTTCATAGCTGAACTATTCACAAAAAACAAAAATTGCAAAGAATCCAGGTGTGCTTCATGAGTGACTACAGATCTACAGTACATGTACACAGGTAATACTGTTCTGTGAAGGAAAGGATTGAACTACTGATACATCCCACAGTGGGAATGAATTTCCAGCTAATTATAGTGAGTGAAAAAAGCCAATCCTGTTTGATAACATTCATATAACATTCTTGAAATTGCAAGCTTTGAACAATAGTAAGTAGATTAATGTTTTCCAGTAAAGATTGAGGACAAAGTGGGTATGGCTACAAAAGAACATGAGAGAATTTTCTTGTGATAGAAATGTTCTCCACCTTGCATTATATAAATATCAGTAGTGTGGATGTAATATAGTGCCATAGTTTTGAAAGATATTACGATTTGGGGAGCTGGATGAAGGCACATGGAACATCTCTGTACTGTTTCTTATCATTGAATATGTATTAACCTCAAATTTAAAAGTATCTCTAAATGTAACCTTAATTTAAATTTTAAAGATTTCATGAGAAAAAAAAGGAAGAACAATAAGTTAAGCGTTCTCCAGATTTTTATGGGCATGATCAGGTTTGGCTGTGATGCCAGAAATACATCAGCATGGAAACGTGAAGGGAGAAATCCAAGGACAAAAATCGAAAGGCCTCGGCTCTTAAAGGAGTAGGAAAGGCCACTGAAATGAGTAACTCTTTAACCATCTGGTTCTATCATACACTTGTCTTTTGGTAATGTTACATAAATGTAGTGCAGCACTTGTTAGAGTTAAGCAAATAAAACATAACAATTGTTAGAGTCAAGGAAACAAAAGCTGTATTTAATTTCTTAGAAATAGTGTTAAAACTTCACAATGACTAGCTTCATTTTTATAATCCGGCAGGTGTTTTTCTGTAGCTCTTTGGAGCTTGCAGAATTGTGTGAGAGAAAGTCAATCTCTGACCATCTTCTCCAGGTTTCTTACTAACATCTACTTATTTATTTTAGCCTTTCCATAATAATAGGGATCGTCGTTGATGGAATTGGTTATAACTTTGCTTGAAGCACTGTATTTTTCTTCCAGTGGTTGAACTTTTGACTGAAATATTTGTAACTTCATTCAGGTGCTAGAGTTTTTCATGTAAGTGAACTCCTGGGATGAGCTGAAGCTCATGGTGATAAATAGAACTCCTCTTATAACTTTAAGGCTGAATGTCTACTAAGAGCTAACTTGTTCCATATAATTCCTTTTCTCCTTTATTATTAGTCATATATTAAACTCGGTATGATTCAATCATGTATTTAAGTTACCTTATTTTATGCTACATGGAGAATACACTGCAGTATTCTTTCTCATAGAGAGAGAGGATTTCTTGTTCTTTAGAAATTCATTCTTTCTCAATATCCATGGCCAGGAGTATTTTCATTGTCAGTGTTAGAGGAGATTTTGTTTTGTTTTCAAAGTGTTCTTCTTGAAAATAAGTACGTGTTTAAATCATAAAACTGGAAAGAAAAATACAGTGGTAGTTCAGTTCCCCATATAAGAGAAAACAAAACATTCCCAGCAAGTGGAGTGTCTTGTCCACAATCAGAAAGCTATTCAGGAGTAGGCTTGAGTTACAACCTACTGATCATTTATCATACCAGAATGGTGTTTTTTAGTACAGTTCCATAAGTGAATCTGTGTTCTAATATATTAGAATTATAATTTTCATATTGTTATTCATTTTCTTTTTATCTATGGTTTTTATGACACTAAATGCTCAGATGTGAAAAATCATTCAAACCATTTTTCATGTACTTCATTATATATTTCCCTCTATTGTATCACACTATGAAGAAGGAGTAGACCCTCTCCACCCAGGCACAATTTTGTTCAGTTTCAAGATGCCACATACGCATGCACAAAGATGGCATGACAGTTTTACTCCTATCAGGATAAAACTTTCTGTAGAGAGCATGACAGTTTTCCAGACAATTCTCCAAATGCCTGTGACAGCAGAGAAAACGGACTGATTTTCCTTTTCTTACAGATACGGACTAAAGCTAGAAGGAAGTTTTGTGCCTATGAGTGGGTTGGGCCTTTTGTGCTCCAAATTTAGCATAATCCAAGCAGAGAGCATGCTAAATTTCCCATGCGTTTGTTGAGATGTAGGGCAGTGGGAAAATGTTGTGAGTGGAACTTGACAGCAGTCACTGGTCAAATCTTAAAAATAGAGTTAGATTTTGTGCTTTTGTCTATACTCCTTATAACCAATTAATAGAACTACTTCAACTCATTAAGATGATATAGTCATTTTAAATTGTATAATACTTAATTGCGTAACCTATTATGAAATGAGAAAGTAATTTAAGAGGCTACAGAAGATAAAAGTCAAAATGTGTTAAATGTTTCTTGCTGTATTTATTGCTTTCCTGTCAATAGGAAAAAATTACCTAACATCACAACATAAAGATGTTTTCTTGGGTTCACAGTTTCAGTCAATGTTGGGCTGGCTTCAGATCAGAAATGGCGTGCTAGAAGGGTGTGGTGGTAGAAAAGTGCTCATCCTATGCCATCCAGGAGGCACAGAGAGGAGGGAGAGGCCACGGCCAAGAATACACCTTACCAGCTCAAGCCCCTCGTGACGCATTTCTGACTAGGCTCCACCTCCTAACAGCAAATCAGCAATGGGCTCATCAGTAGAGTAATCCACTTGTGAGTGGAGTATGACCATTACACAATCACCTCACGAACACCTGAGGCTTTTGTTGGCCAATTTAGATCCAAACTGTAACAGCTGTCTTTTCAAAATAATCATTAGTGTGTACATATATTAAATCTAAAAGGGCACTAAGACAACCTTCCTGATGATATTTATTTTGGTGTTCTCTATACATAACTGTTATTTTTTTATTTTTTTATATAACTGTTATTTAAAACTAAGATTTTTTTTCTACATAATGACAGATTGAACGTCATTTTCCTTATTAACTTTTCTGAAGATATTGGTGAACATGCAAAATCAATATTAAGATTCTGAAATCGTGCTTAAAGGATCATAGGTGAGAGCTGTAGAAATCTTACCTGTGGCCTTGTCAACAGGAATAACATTCTAAAAGTATTTATTCTAAAATGAAAACTGAGGGATTGGGGATTTAGTTCAAGTAGCAGAGTCCTTGCCTAGAAGTACAAGGCCCTGAGTTCGATCCCTGGCACCAAAAGCTAATTAATTAATTAATTAAAAAAAAAGTGAGCACAGATAGAAACAATCATTCAGTGTGATCATAGAAAGTTCATATGGACTGATGAAGCTAAGTCCCTGTCATCAGTTTTCAAGTTCTCATAAAAATAAATATTTACTAATAAATGACTTAATATTGCCAGCAGATTGAGTAGATTACCAGTCAGAAGACAAAATGATGCATTACAAACAATAAATTGTAAGATCAAATTTTATTTAGAAAACTTGATTAATCTTGAGTATGTAGTTGGAGTCAATAAGGTACAGGTTGCATGATGTTGCTAAGCAGGAGCGGTACAGTGAACCAGATACGATGAGGGTAACCCTCCCATGACATCTACACCCATTATTTTTTTTTCTTTGAAAGTATGACTTGAATAAACTACATAATATGAGACAAATGGCATAAAAAGAAAAAAAAAAAAACTAAAGTAGGTGTCAGGAGTTATTGTGGTCAAGGTGCACAGGAACATCTGAACTGAGTTGGTGTGATTCTGGACGTAGAGGATCCACCTGAGGATTGTTGCCCACACACCATGAAGGAGAATGGGAGCAGGTGACGGGGCCGGCTGTTTCCCAGGAGAAGCTCTGTTGTGGCTGGTTCACCTGAAGGGAACTCGGCTGTTCTCCTTGCAGAAGGAACTCGGGCCTTGCGGTCATCGGGGAGGGCTGCTGTTTACTTCAGGTGAGCTCTGGTCTTCATCTGCACTGTGAGTGTCGTACTCTAGCTTCAGGATAGATTTCTTCAGCCTTTTAGTGCAAACACGGATGTCCATGACTCCCATGGACACAGATGTTCAGTGGGCTCTCAGACCTTGATTGGATCTTTTGGGTCTCCAGTGCGTAGGTAGACATTCTGCACGCTTCCTGAATTTGGCTTGTGTGTGTGAATGTTTTAATGTGTAAATGTCCTGTATTAAATCAGCTCTCTTACAGACCAGTGACTCTAGAAAGGTAACTAACACAGAAATTGGTACCAAGAGAAGTGGGGTCTTTGCTATGATGTTGCCTGTCCACGCGACTTAAGAGCCTTTGAAATTAATTTGGAAAGGTTTTGAAAGACCAGCCAAAGGGGCAGCCCTGGAATGCTATAAACTTATTTATATGGGAGACTCTGGTCAGAGCCCGGAAAACCAGAGTAATTGATGGAAATGCTGCCGGTTAGGATGAGGCTTGGGAGGCCTCTGTGGAGAAAGACTGCGTTGGCTGCTGGATTCCAGGCGGGATATGTGTGCTTTGGCAGAAGTTGGTCTGCATTTTACTTGTGTTTGGAGATATTGCCTGGGTAGCAGAAAAATTTTAATACAGTCTAGTGTTGTAACAGTAGCATATTTACTGCTGGGGGCTTTTGGTTGGATCTATGTTGGAAATCAAGAGCAGAGAGCCAGCAGGGTGACCTGAAGCATTTGGCCAGAGGGGAGCTGTGGATTACAAGAATGAACAGAGGAGAACTTGGTTGTGGAGAAGAAACAGGATGGTGAAAAATGACCTGGGTGTTTTACCAGAAGGGAAGAATGTATTTGGGGTGCAGGAGATGTCTCTTAGTGTTGCCATGCTCTGTTGTTAAAGTTAATAGAAACCAAAAGAGTTTTAAAATATGAAGTCATATTTTTAATGTGGATACACTGTATTGGTGTATTGAACTTTATAAATGAATTATTTTTAACAATGAGGAATGGTTGTTGTATATTTGTATGTATATTTGTAATTTTGGCACCTGTTTGTAACCAGTTTTGAGAATCCTTTGAATATTTGTTTCTGATACAGAAATGAGTACAATAAGAATTGTATTGTTAATGTAAATCTGAATAGCCAATGTATGTTAATTCTTTATAAATATGCCACTGGAGACTGTAGTTTAAAGAAATACGTCCAGTTATCAAGTTGAGGAGGGGTGGATTGTGGTCAACTTATTGTGGTCAACTTGATCAGGAAGGCCTAGCTGAACTGAGTTGGTGTGGTTCTGAGCATAGCGAATCCACCTGAGGATTGTTCCTCATGCAACATGAAGGAGAACTGGAGCAGAAGATAGTGGCTGGCTGTTTCCCAGGAGAAGCTCCTTTCTGGCTGGTTCTCCTGAAGGGAAGTTGGCTGTTCTTTTTGCAGAAAGAGCTCAAGGATGGCTGCTCCTTGCTTTGGGGGAGCTCTGGTTCTCATCTCTGCTGTGAGTGTCATACTCTGTCTGCAGGATAGATTTCATCAGTCCTTTAGTGTGGGCGTGGACTTACCTGAGACAGTGCCATGGGCTTCCAGCCCTTGACTGGATCTTTCAAGTCCCCAGTGCATAGGCAGATGTTCTGCATTCTTCCTGCATTTGACTTGTGTGTGTGAAAGTTGTAATGTGTAAATGTCCTGCATTAAACCTGCTTTCATGCAAACCATTGACTCTAGAAAGGTAAGTAATACAGTAGGTTAAAGTGATCTGGAGTGGACAGAACAGAGTCAGTGGCCATTCATTTGCCTCACTGAGAAGTAACATAAAAGTAACGACTTGAAGGCTTGCAAGGAGTTCTCTGTTCAGGGATCAGGAAGAGGACTAAATAAAATTACGAAGAAATGGGAGAAGTATTATGTGGGGCTGAGAGGGTGCTAAGTGAAATTTGGCTTTTATTTTTAATGAAATGGGTATCTTTTGCAGTGTATATAGCAAAAGAGTGATATGATTTTATTAAAATTTTTAAGAATTTTTATTTCTTTATTGGTAATGTACTGAAAGCAACCAGAACCGAAGCAAAGAAATATAAGAGGTTATTGCTGAAATCTAAATGAAACATATATGTGTGCATATATGTGTATGTGTATATATATGTGTGTAGATATAGATGTATATATATGTATATGTATGGATTGACATATGATTATACATCTTTATAGAGTACAGTATGGCATTTCAATACTTACATACAATATGTAATTATCAGATCAGAATAATTAGCACTTTAGACCTTTATTATTTTGATGTTTTCAGAATGTTCAGACTATTCTCTACTAGTTGTTTGAAGTACTCATTTAATTGTATAAACCATAATTACTCTACTGATCTGCAGAATATTAGAAGTTATCCTCCTATCCAGCTATAGCACTATGCAAATTAAACATCCTGTCTTCATCTCCTTCCCCGACACCCTTTCTAGCAGCTGGTAATCACTATTCTCTACATTTTGGGAGATCAATTTTTTATCTTCCACATATAAATGAAATATATCCTGCCTAGTCCCTGGTCTTTCTTAATTCTACTTTCAGATTTAGAATTTTTTTAGTTTCTACATATGAGAAAGAAAATATGGTATTTGTATTTCTCTGCATGAATTATTTCAGCTGCATAGTATACTTCAGATCCAAGATTTTATGTAAGTCACAGGATTTCATTTTTTCATTGCCGAATGATACTTCACTGTACATACATACCACATTTTTTATCCATTCATCCATCAGTGTACATCTAGGTTGCTTCCATATTTGGCCATTGTGAATAGAGGTATAAAAAATATGGGAGTGTGGGTATCTCTTTCATATGTGGGTTTTATTTCTTCGTATGTATACCCAAAAATGGAACACACACACACACACACACACACACACCATTTATGTTTTAATTAAGAAAATGTTTCATGGAAGAAGGAATATGAATCTGTTTGAAATGTCACAGATATGTTAAATAGATGAGAGCAGAGAATTTATCGTTGAATTTAGTAAGATCAAAACAATAGACAATCTTAATAATAGTGATCTTTTCTGGTTCCACAATGGCCAGAGGTGTGTATGAGATGGATATGCAGAGGTAAGGGACTTCCTAGGCCACAAGTCCAACAGCTCCTGGAATGCATGGTCAGAGATGAAAAGATAGCCTACGGGGCCACAAGTCCAAGTAGGATCAAACGCACTGTCTTAAGGAATGAATTCTGTGGCCCTTGCCCTTCCCGTGTTCTGATGACGTAGATTTGCCCTGCGATCAGTCATGTAACAGATCATCCTGACTTTCCCTGTCTTTCTTCTCTTCCCTAAATGAATTCCTGAACTTATGTCCTTCTTTTCTCCTTTTCCCTTGCTTCCTGGTTCTGTCAGTACAAAGCCACAGACGCTTCGGTTCAGGGCTGCCTTTATGAGATTCTCTCATGCTGAAGGGTTGTGGTTAAGAGCAGTCTCTCTGGGCCTTCTTGGATTTTGAGTTGGACATTTACTCCAAGTAATCACTCATCCTTTGCGCTGTGCCGTGGGTGTGAATCGTGACATTTTCTGCAGGTTTTCTGTAAATTGTTTCATTGTATGTTGCTCACACTTTTATGGTAATTAAATTTAAACTTACTTTGCCAAGGCCATAGAGCTAGTAAATGACCAAGTATCAGTCAATGCCTGATGTGTTCTCTAAAATCCAAGACATCTTATACTAAGTTATCTTCCAAGAGTGACAGTGGATTTTACCATTTACTTTTTTCTTAAATGCTCTTGTTTTCTTTTCTTATTTGCTAGTATTTGGTTTAAAACAAAATAACCAATGAAACAACAAAGTCAGCAAGGACTTATTAAGAAATGTAAGATTCTGCTAGTCTCTTCCTGTATCTCAGTAACTCTCTTGGCCTTACTCTGGAAACTAAATGCTACAGTCTTAAACTAATTACATGAAGTAAAAGAAGATGACAGAATCACTTTGGAACATTTATCAACATAATTTACTATACCTACCTATTTCAGTAGAATTAGTAAATTATTTTTATGTGTGTTCATAAAGATAGATTCATTATCAATATTTACATAAAACACTCTGAATACTTACATTTCCATTTTTCTTGTGTTCATTGTTTTAATCATTATAAATAAATTTATCTTTCCAATTGGGGAAGAAATTTAAAAGTATAAAATTGTATAAAAGTATACAATTTTATACTTTTAAAAATATACATAAAGGCAATTTCCCAAAAGTTGTATTAGTGCTTTGTCACATTATTCTGTAAGCAGCACATGATATTTTTTATTTTAAAGTTTAAAATGCTATAACTCTCTTATAGTACGCAGTGGTAGAAATGGATTACACAAGAATGAGATTTCTTCTAATGTTTCCTTTACTTCCTTCTTATAGTCGCTAATGTATATAGTGTTCTTTTCCTCAAATTCTTTCCAAACGTACCCTGCAATGATTCAGTTTTATGATTGAACAGTACAGTAGAGTTCATTTGAAATGTTTGACAGATAAAATGGTTAGTAATACTATAAAGTAATTATGCTTTTTAGAATTCACCCAAATGAATGGAAAATCTGTGGCTGAAACATTTACCTGCTCATGGAGGTTTGAAAAGCTTTAGTCATAATTGCCAACAATTTGAAACACAAATATGTTAATGTAGTAGGTAATTAGACAAATACATTGTGATACATTCATTACACATACATATACATATTCAGCACTAAAAAATAAATGAGCTATCAAGTTATGAGGACACACGGACAAAACAAATGCATATTACTAAGTGGAAGAAGCCAAACTGGAAAGGCTCTGTGCTGTATGGCATTCTGGAAAAGGCAAAACTACATGCGGCGAGGTGAGTTTTTGAGAGCAAAGAAACATGGATGATCAATTGAGCAATAAAGATTTTCAGGGTAGTAAAAGTATTCTGTGTTACACCATAATTGTGGATACATGCCTGTGTTCATTTTTAAAAAACCATAGAATGTGAGGTATCAGCACTGAACTACAATGTAATCTATGAACTTCGCATCATTAAAAGCAAGAAAGAGGGTTGTTACATTGTGCCTTATTTTTTTCGTAATTGTTCTTAAAATAGATTCATTACAAATTTTCATTGTAAGGTTTACTTTTATCTGAAGTCAGTTAAGGTTTCTTCATAATCATTCTTCCTCTTCCCCTAACGTGTAACACGAGATGGATCTATGAATGAGTACAATAGTATCCGTGAAAAGGCAAATATATTTTTTATTTTCCCATAGCCTATTTATACCTTATCATGTGTGTATAGGTATATATATGACTTTACAGAATATGTAATTATACATATGTATATGTAATATTATATGTATTATGTCTTAAATCATATACAGTCTGATTTTTATTGGTGCTGGGTACCTATAAAATGATCTGTTTGATAATGCTAAGTTCTGAATTATTTCTTCTAGCCTACTACTTGCAAAATTGACTAAATGGAATTGAAAAGTCTTTTCCCAAAGTACTGTTTTACATAATGTTACAATGTTTAAAGCTTGAGACTATAAAATCACAAATTAGAAAATACTCATAAAATTTTTGTTCGACCTACAATTATTCTTCTACAAAAATTTTTATTTACCAAATTCTAAAAGGCCTTTAATAATCTGGCTCTTGGATCTTAATTATAGATAGCTGTTATACAGTGTATATACAAAAAACAACACTCTTTAAAGTGCTAAGCCTGAAATAACAAATTTAAACCTCACAGGTTGGGAGAGTTGGTACTTTTATTATATCCACCTTTCCTTTGAGAATATTGAGTCACAGAGAAGTTAAATAATTTGCCCAGGATCATTCCATAGAAAAAATGATAAGCCTGATCTTTGCCAATCTATCCTCAAAAAGTATACTCTTAACTAACAAGCAGCAATATTACTGTCTTTTTTTAACCACTGTATTCAAACCTAGATAATTTTTTTTTTTGTTCTTAAATATTCCCAGTAGCCCTTGTCTCAAGGCCGTTGCCTTAATTATTCCTTCATCCTTGACTGCTCCACCCCAGGAATGAGCTTGGTCAGCTACTTCACATCTTTTCAGAGACTTCTGCAATTCCTTCTTCCTTGCTCATTTACCTAAACATCCTCTCTCCTCCATGTGTATCAGCCCAATCTATCCCTTGCCTATACTGCTTGATTTTGCTCCGTAACCCTTACTGTAATTGTTCTCAATTCTTTCTTATCAGAGTCCCTTGCATAGCTGGGAGAAAAAGGCAAAAGGGTCAGTGTGAAAGATGGTAAATTAAGAAACTTAGGAATGTGAGTGAACAGATTGAATCAGATGAGTTTTTGAAAAAAATCACTGAGTCATTCCAGTGCATAATGAGGATGCACCTCATATTCTCAAATAGACTAATAGTGTTGGCTGCAAATAATAATGCGTATTTATTTGTCTATTGTCTATTTCCCCAACTAGTAAATAGACTTTAGATATACAAGACAATTTTTAATGTATTTTTTTGTGATTTCAGTGAACAGAAACAAGTTAGGCGCATACTTACCTATTAAATACATAAACAAATATTTAACTGGTAAACCCATAAAATTGATGTTGAAGAATAGCAATACAAAAACTGTTGCCATAAATCTTTCTTTAAATATGGCAGATTTGAAACTATTACAAGGATTAATCTAAGTTTAGAAACAAAGTGAAACATTTTATGGGATTTTACTAGGAGGAAGATAGCCAAAGTGCAGATATTTTGGGAAAAGTTGAGAAAGGGCTATTCTCAGATGAAGGAACAGCTGTCTTTACATAGTTACAGCTTTTGTTTAATTAATTTGGATTTTATCAAGATAAATGAGAGGAAGAATTAGGTGTTAAAGTCACACAGGAGGGTCTGAGAGAAAATCTTCAATAACAAGGGTGTGTAGAGATAATCATGGAAATTCACAAGCCTTCATTGTCTTCCACATTCTTTTCTTGGTCATTTGGGAAAATGAGACTCATTTTTGTAATGCTGCTTTAGCTTGTTCTGTTCTCTAAATCTATATTTTTTGTAATTATTAACAAGTAACTCCTCACAGGATTCTGTTGCTTCTTTGCACATCTTCCATTCAGGGATTGGATATATTTTTTTCTAGACTATCTTCTCAAAGATGATTTTATAGCAAATAACAGAAGAAAGACAATTTGTATCAAACAGCAAGTGTGCTTACTGTCCATTTATAAAACATTAGAATTCCTTGTATTCAAAATGCTTCTCCAAAATAAAATGATTAATTGTGCAAACATTCACCTGATCCACCTGGCTAGATCTCATGGAACTTCAGACAAGTGGAACTGACACAAATGTGCTTATATTCAGAGTACTAGTGATGTGACTCGTAAAGTATCCATTTTCCCTGACCAGCGAGTTGTGTGTTTTCTACCATCCTCCACGAAATTCTGGGAGACTAACTTGCTGTTTTTCAAGCAGGTTAAAGTCTCACGGTCTTCATAATTTTCGAAAGTGTTGGTTGCAGCCTTAGATGTTGTAGTCTTATACACAGTGATGACTCTAATTACAGTTTCCATGAATTTTGCCTTTGTTGTTGAATTTAAGTTGTTTGTCAACTGAATGACTGCAAGTAAGTATTTAAGGTTTTAGGCAGAAAACAGAGTTTCAAGAAGGCCAGAGTGAAACAAGGAAAATTCCGAAATAAGGCTATAACAATAGTGAAGTGTACTTTCCTTTGGGAAAGCAAAATAGCAGGTTAAGGTATTTCATGATACATAGAAATATGTATTATGAAAAGAGAAGTATTTAATAGGAGATGATTTCAGCCTAAAGTAAGGTCTAAATCACATGAGATGCCATAAGATTAAGTAGAAAGCCTAAGAATTAGGTAACCAGAGGCCTTAGTTAGTTCTGTTAATACGTGTAGTTAATTCCTATGGCTGCTTCTACTACAAGAAAACAAATAGGCTTTTATTACATAATCAAATAAGAGACTAAGACTTGTAAGTATTGAAGCTGCAGTGTCCAGTGTATTATTCAGTGAGGATCCCCTAACTCACTTAGGAAAATCATGACTACCCTTCAGTAGTTGAGGAGAAAGATTGCTTTTTCTGTGACATAATAGAAAATGCACTTCAGCTGGACAAAATTAAATTTGTTTTTAGAGATATTTCCTGTTTGTAGATTGTTGCCAGAAAATAAAATAAATCTTTAAGATTCTCAGTCTGGAGAATAAAAGGAACATCATCCCCATATTGTATAAGGTTGGAATCTGAAAGACATGGGGTATCTGTAAGGTTGTGAGAGAAAATTGTAATAAATAAGAGTATTTCTGTAAGTGCTGAGTTGTAAAACTGTTCAAATGATGGTCTCAAATGGACACAAACAGATAATTTAATCCATATGCAGGGAATACAGAACCTATTAATCTACCAGCATAAAGTAAGCAGCTATCTATGAGACCAAACATAGAATAATATTAGGGTGAAGGACGACAAGAAATGAGAAAAAAACAGTCTTTTAAGAGTCTGTAATTTTTACACAATGGTAACAGTGACAATCTATGTGACGAGTGCAATATAATTCAGTTAATTAAGGACACTGAGTCCATTCTGGAGGTCTGTTGATTTGCTATTCCACAGTGCTTCAAGAACTGTTTTTCTTGGGTTTCGGGATGATTATAATAAAGGCATAAAATGATCTAGTGGTTCAGTCTCCAGTATGTGCAGTACATGTAAATAATATTTGGTCTAAAGGCAAAAGGAGAAAATTCAAGTTCTAAAATACTAATAGAGGAAGCAACAGGAAATGATCAACATGAGCCAACATCCAATTATTGGTCAGTGATTCTCTACTGCGAGTTCTAGAGAGGACATTCTGGCAATGCCACTGCACTATCCTAGTAGTACTATCCTAGTACTTCGTGTCTACTGATTTTGTGTCAGTAGACATGCTTGAATCAGTATTCAAGCTGAAAATCATGTGTTTATTGACAACATTGTCTAGTAACAAAGTGACAGAAAGTAGCTAAGTAGAAGATGTAGGCAGAGCAATATCCGAAATAGGTACTATTGGATCACTTTGTGATACTTTGAGAAAGACAGACTTGTAGAAGCGTTTGCGATACAGAATGTGGTCCTGATAGCAACTAGAAATTAAACGTTTTATCCATTTGCATGAAAATTTATTTTCTTGTGTATAGGACAATTATAGCAAAACTACAGTTCATACATACATTCAGAGGGTTAAACTGTTACATAAAGTTTGTTCTCTGTGTTAGATTATTTCCCTCTGAGGAAAGATAATCGTTCTACTGGTGTTTTCAATCCCATTATCACAGCTGTCTCAACCTAATCGTTATATTATATCTTGTTTCTTTCTTTCTTTCTTTCTTTCTTTCTTTCTTTCTTTCTTTCTTTCTTTTTTTTTTTTTTTCCTTGAGATGGGCTCTCACTATGTAGTTCAGGCTGGTGTCAAACTTTCTAGGTAGCCCAGGCTGGCCTTGAACTTGCAGCAATCCTCCTGCCTCAGCCTCACAAGTGGTGGGACTACAGGATCTTGTCTTTTTCATATCTATTAATCTAATACACTATTAATTTGATATACAATTTTTGTTTTTTTCTGAGTTAGAGTATCTTCCATTTACTCAGCAAGTTCTTATAAATCACTTTGTAATCCTATCTTCTATTTTTGAAGTAAAATTGTCACTGAATTTAAGATTATTAAAAAGGAAAAAGAGATTGCACAATTGCAATATTTTGCCCCTATTGAGAGAAGAATATTCTTGGAAAATACTTGTTAAACAGTCTCTAAAATCAATAATGCAATCACTTTTTTCTATTGATGGCGTTGGATTCTTAACCAGTAAATTTTAAAGGAAACCTTTTAAGATAGGGATAATTGTGAAGAATCTGATCTTTAAAAAGTTCATTTCTATCATGGCATATTTATGTCCATATTGCCATCTCTAATTAATTTGTACAAATTTAGGAGTGAATGTTAGAGAGAAGGATGAATTTAGAAAAGAACAGAGGAATGAAAGGAAAAGGGTACTTATGAATAATAGAAAATAAAGAGTGTGGAAAAAAGAAAATGAAGAGACAAGGGACAAAGACAGAGGCCAATTCATTAAGAAAGGGAAACAGAGAGCCTGGGTTTTGCTGTTTGGGTCAATGATGACTATGTTTTGATTCTAGACACAACTCTGTGTATTTCTTGACTGCAATTTCTCGTCAAAAGACATACGTTGCACCTCAGTAAAGACAAGACCCGTACACAGCTCATGTGTGTTGAGATTTGGGTCAGCCTATCAGGTAAAGAACATCATCTGGCCAAAATGCTACAGCAGGAAAAGGGGAACCCCAAGTGGGTGGTGGTCAGGTGCAGCAGCACATGTCTGCGATCCCAGCACTCTGGATTTTGGAGGCAATATGATCACCAGTTCAAAGCTAGCCTGAGCAACTCAATGGTTTACTGAGCTAGTGTCTCAAAAAAGTTAAAAAAATTAATTTAGTTCAAAGGGTCAGTGTTTAGTCCCTCATACTATTAAAAAAAATGATAGAAACCAATAGCTATGTCTACCAATTTGATGCCTTGTAACTAGCTGTAGAAGAAAGGATTGTACCAGGTGTTCTTTATTAACTATGGTGACCTATCTTTTTCCTCTTGCTGTCCTATATTAAAAAAAAAAAAAAAAACTGTGATGTTATAGTTTCTAGGAATGAGAGTGTATGATCATACTGATACCATAATGACAGCATAGCTAATATTTTTTATTTCTTTTCTCTTTTAGAGGATACAGATAATTTGTCCACAAGATAAAAGTATTGGTAAACAATGTATATCTTGTTTGGTTCTCCAGATACATTCCAAAATATTCTCTGCCCCCTTTGGGAGACTGACCTGTCCAGATGACATCAACAGGTTCCCTTTGTCCTCTGATGTCCATTAGTTTTAAAAGATGGGAATACTTTGCAGGAGATTGAGGAAAGGGCTTGGATCTAGCTAGGCTAAATCCCAGGTGATTCAGGGCTGAAATATGTCCCTCAAGTGAATGTCCCATGTTTTCTGCATTCTATTTGAAGATTCTGATAACTACCGTCTTCACTAACTTCTGGTGTAATAATGGTGCTTGGTGGTTCAGTTTTCTGTATTAGTACTTGTGGTTTCCCTATACTTTTGACAAATATAGATTGTTTCGAATGTCCTCAATTTAAAAAAATTCATAATTTCATTTTTCATCTGTTTACTGTAAGACATTAATTGATAATCTCTTAATAGTTAGTCCTAGACATTCCTAAATCTATTTCTCTCAGTCCCACATCTAGAGTGGTTTAGGTATTTGATTTAATAATTCCTTTTTTCATGTAGTACATTTTTCTCGGGCTTTTGTGTCACATGTAACCCTGGGATGGTGACTGAAAGGACCTCTAATGAGAACATAGTAGTTATTTTTGAAGTCTTCTCTATTGTACTATATTATTTTTGACTTGTCAGTCTTTTTGAATGTCAGTTTCTTCATCCTTAGGTAGTGCAACTGTAATATTTTTCTATTCATGAAGACAGAGTTTTTATCATGTTAGATATTTCATGACACAAAAAAATGTGGAGAAAATTTCTCTCAATTTTATTGCCTTGAAGTTCTGATATGACTTTAATTCCACCATACAGTGTGCCTTAAATGTGAGGGGTGAACCCTGGCAGAAAAGAAGGTAATCTGATTAAAATAATCTATGTGTATTAAAAATTCAGACAAAATAGGGAGAGGATCAAAGTTGATGGAAAGAAAAAAATAAGAAATCAGAAATAATATTAAAATTAAAATATACTTGCAAATTAAGAAATATAGATTCATTTAGACCAAACCAGTGTCTTACAACAAGAAAGTGAACTTTGGCTTCTGTAACAAGGAGAGCAGACACATACAGCTTAGCATTTTAAAAAGTACTGAACCAACTCTAGCAGTTGTACATGGATGAAGATCAGGGTGATCCTAAATTTTATATGTCCACTGGAATTTCTAGGTGAGGGAGCAAAAACTGGTGACCCCGATATTTTGCAAATCGTACAAAGTGTTTGGGGTCTCAAAAGTATTTGCCTCTGTGAACCCAGTTTATAACTTGGTATCTCCATGGCAATCTACTTCTTGTCAGTAAATCACTGAGAACCAGAGGAACCCCCCACCCCACCCCGGCCACCTTTTTATCATTTTATAGCCCTGTTTACTATTATCTGATCTTTAAATCTCTTGGGTTTCCTTTATTGTATTAAATTTTCGAAATATCAATACAGTTATTGTATGTTTTTTTTTTTTACCTAATGAATCTTTATGGATCACTAGAACTTTATTTTAACACAATCTGTAAATAGCTGATATATGTACCCTACCTTTAAAGGCTGTGAAACATAAAGTGACTTGTGATCAGCAGAGACATTCTGAAATCTTGTGTCTTCATTACATCACCCCTTGTGAGAAGATAGAATTTAAAATTCATTAAGAATATGTAGCATTTTTATAAAAAAAGTATATTTAAGTATTTGTCAATCATTTTCATGTTTGGATTCATGTTTGGAAATGGTAGTCAGTAACTTTTCCGGGTTCAATATGTATCAGTGCCATCAGGGATTAAGGGAATGTATAAGACAAAACAATTAATTTAAAAAGTGCACCTGCCACCTCTGTCTTTTCATATAGACACTGCTGTGATTGGTATTTCTATAGTCTCCGGCGTACTTCAGGCTTCATTCCTTTTCTTCTTGACCAAAAGTTTTTTTGCTGATTCCAAGGAGAAAATCTTATTTGGGCGTGCCTTATATATGCAGAAATCAAGAGGTTTAGATTTCTTAAAAATGTGTTAGATGAAACTGTGACCAGTGAAGATCAACGGTTGGTGGTATGATACCATTCTTTCTGAAAGAGGGTTCTAAGAAACGTTTTTTATAGTTCTTGTGTGTTTCTGTGGGATTGAGCTATCGGTAACTCCTATTTTAAGCCAAATTAATGCTGCATCCTTGATTGAATCCTCTCCTCATCAACTGAGCTCACTATCTTCACTCTCAATCACATTCTCTTCCTACATTCATTTTTTCAGAGTTGGAAAGATGTAGGTTACAGTCCTCAGTTCCTATTTTCGTTACTATTTCACTAGCTCTAAATCACCTTATTTATCTCAAAGTACTTCTTATCTCTGTTCCTTTAAACTCTTTGGGACTCCAGACTCATATATAAAACTGCTTATGTATTATGTCCACGTGATCTGTAATAACTGCATGCGCTCCTTAAAGTAAATTCTTTCTCCCCTTTTCTCCTACCAACGTTTTGTTTTCTCCTACCAACATTTTGTTTTTCTTCCCTTTTCTTCACACCAGATAATGACTGATTGTCCATCCCAAAACATAGGCAGAAGAAAAACAAGAAAACATTTCATCTTTCCTGAATTCATATTTTATCCTTCAAAAGTTCTTTTAACCACCTTCATATATATTTTGGAATATCATTTCCCTATTCTTTCGTTGATGGTCACAATTAAGCTGCTCCCTCTTATTTGAGCAGTAATTGGTTGATAAGTCAATCGCAAATGTTGTCACTTGAGGGCTGATTTGGAAATACAGTCCTCCTCTTTCAGCAGGGGTTTCACATGTCATGGTTTCAGTTACAGTCAACTGTGGTCAAAAAGGTGTGATCAAAATATATGGTGAATGTTTAAATTTAAAAAATCATTGCAATAAAAGACACATTACCATTAGTGCCCCTCAAAATTCTCCTCTTGTTTTGGACACATCCTGTCATTCTTGCCACTTTCTGGAACAGCTCTGGAAGTCTTCTTTCATGAGTGTCTTGATCAAAAACATACAGAATGCCACTACGTGCCAGCCAGTGAGAAGACAGGCTCATAAAAACATTATGATGTGTCTTCTTTTTTCTTATTCACCCGATCTTGCACTGTGTGACTTCTAGCTCCTCCCCGATGTCACAAGGACCATGAAAGGTAAATATTTTGAGTTGATTCAAGATACCAAGGCAGCCACATCAATGCAATGAAAGATGATCCTGAAAGAGGACTTCGACAGCTGCTTCAGAAAGAGGCAAGAAAAATGTGATAAGTGTGCTCAATAAAAGGCGGAGTATTTTGAGGGGGATTAGTGGCAAGAGATGCTTTACTGCCATTTTTTCAAATTTAAAATTTCACTCTATATTTTAATCACACCTCATCAGCTACCTGCGTTACTCAATTATCAGCTCTCCTACAGTGCCTGTTACAGTCAGTATCATGGTTTTTAACATTCCAGTGCTTATTGCTGTTTTATTTAATAATGGCTGCAAAACACAAGAATAGTGATAACAACTTGAATATGGCAAAGAGAAGCCAAGCACTAAAGTGCTTCTTTTAAATGATGAGGTAAAAGTCCTGCATAAGTTAAGAAAAAACTTGTATACTACATTGAGATTGCTAAGATTTTTGCTGAGAAGAATTCTATTCATGGGACCGTGAAAAAGGAAAATTAAATTCATGTTAGGTTTGCTGTCACACCTGAAACTACAAAGATTGTGGCTACAGTGTGGTACGTGACTAGTTAAAATGCAAAGGAATTAAATTCTGAGGTTTGGTAATAGGCACGGTATTAGGACTCCCTAAAACTGGAATGTACCCCCGTAGGTGTGGGGCAAGTACTGTACAGTATAGAGTCTCGTCTGCCCCTCAGATGTTGCAGAGCTTCACAGCTGGTCCTAAATGACTTTGCTTCTAAGGCATCCCCTGGGAGCCAGTTAATAGCACAGAATTTTAAGCCTTGTCCCTGAACCTGTATATTCAGGAGATTTTCTAGAAGTCAGCGAACACCTTGAATGTGTCAAGAACTGTTTATGGTTGTAATTTTTAATTTGTTCTTACAGAGATATTACGGGGAGTGTTTTAAAAGTGCCAACGGTTGAGTCCCACATTCACAGATTCCAATGCAGCCTAGTCATTGGGAATTTTTCAAGTCCTCTCAATTGATTTTCATTGACAGTTCAGGTTAGGAACTGCTATTGGGTAGCCTGCTTCTAAAAGCGGCTCACTGATGAAACATTATCAGGTTCTGGGTTGCTCGCCTCTCCTTCTGGAGTTAGATTCCAGGTCCTTCTCATCTTGAGCAAAGAGCTGGACAAGACAAGTCAAAAATGGTGTCAAAACTTTTTTGAACAGTGAGGGGCAAAGGGGTATGGGAACACCCACCTCTGCAGAGTGAATTTCGGCAGAATAAGAGAAAAAGAATATAAAAGCAAAACTAAAAGTACACACTATGTCTGGGAAACACAGCATGGGTGATTGTGAGAAGTCACAATAGCATGGTTTTCTTGGTGTCTGTGTCCTTTATATTGTCTAAATCTGGAGGAAACACATAAGAACTTCTACATATGGGTCCTGAGAGTTGGTGCTGGAGTCTGATGTCTCAGGCTGATGTCAGGTCTGGGCCATCCTTGAAAACCTGGTCCCAGTTCTCATTAGAAGTCCACATGTAGGGATTTGGGAACAGTTCTGCATGTGTCTTCCAACTTCTTCTAATTAACAAGTCAAGCCCGCTAACAAGTCAAGCCCGCTTCCCAGCCAGCTTTGCCACGCCCTAATCTCCTGTCTCAGAACCCCTGTGAGGGAAGTTAAATCCTATTGTTTAATCTTGTTGGAGAGCAAAGACTCAGAATAAACCCCAAATACTGAGTCCTAACAGTGCAGCCACCTAGACATCAGCCTTCTCAATTTACATTTGTTCTCAAATTAAAGGGCAAGATAAGGAAACAGGGCAGTGATTCAGAACTGTGTACCAAAAGAACCCAGAATTTTGACTTGAACTAAGAATTTCATTCCTGAGTCAGCCCAGAAGCACCTTGTGCTCTGTGTCTTGGTTAAAACACTTGCCTGATAGTGTTACTCCAACTTTTATTCTCTGAAAATACGAATGGAGGTATTAATTCCTTCATTTCCAGAAAGTTGTAATCTTTTTTTTTTTAATTTTTTTA
>PVJO010004846.1:69046-104799 GCA_004026905.1 Hystrix cristata
CAGCAGGTTCATTCATCATTTTCCATATTTTCCCTTTCCCCTCTTTTTCCCCTGTTGCCTTTCTGCTTTTCCCCTTCTTTCTTTCTAGTACTTCTCTCCTCTGCTCACCATCCTCCTTTTATATAATATCTATTACACCTCTTTGTCCTTATTTACAATTATGGTCTCTCATATCAGAGAAACAATTCGATGCGTGCTTCAGTTCTTCTATTAACCATCACCTTTTAGGGAAAGCCACTTGAGCATAAAGCTTCTTGTTATGGCTTTTTCTGAGGAAAATGAACTCCACGAGGATTACATTTACATAATTGAAGGAGACTCCCGGGGCATTGTTTCAGCACTGGGACTCACAGCGTAGATCTTATACAAGGTGATTTACTGTTCTTGCTTAGACTGGATTCTACTGAATAGTCATCCTACCAAATGAGATGAAAAACAAAAGAAAACAAAACAACACAAAAAAGCAAATCAACCTCTACAGAATAACTCACATATATTATCTTGCTGCAGTGTTTTTTGACTTCTCTTGATGCACAATCTCTTCTGGTTTGTTTTTCGCTGTTAGAGTCTGTCACCAGGCGCAGCCTTTACAAATTAGCTCCTTTATCTCACTGGAAGCCCTTTTTGGTGTCAGGTACTGATGCTTGTTCCAGACTGATTCGTGAGTTTGCATAGTGGGAAAGGCTGTTTTTGTTCCCTCAGGAAATCAAGGTTCAAATGGGGACACTACCAGACTGCACTTGAACAGTCTATTTACAGCCCCTAGGAAATGAGAGGATTTAGCTTTCGTCACAGCTGAGGAAACAGTGCTGTAGATCACAGTATCTAGTCTATGGTAGCAAGGACCTTTGTTTTTCTTTGGCTTATGGGTCACAGCATTGTGTATTTCTGTTGAATAATAGAGGATGATTGCACTTTACCTTTTAAAAAGACTTCAGATATTGTTAAAAGTTTGCATGACTTAGTGGCAGATCTTACTGCATATAATAAGGAGCTGCAGAATATATCACAGTACAAATTATGATTTTACATTAACCAAAAGAAAATGTACAGCTCCCTTGTAGGGGGTCAGATATTCTCTTTACTCATCATTAGGCTTATGACCAAGGGGCATGTAAAAAAAAAGAGATTAAAAAAGAATAAAATACAACAAATTTAACATAAATTTAACATGACACAAAGACTTCAGAATTTAACAAGTGGATAGTAAATAACATCTGATTATTATAAAGACTGTTAAAAGGCCTCCTGAAGAAATATGGAAACCTACATTTTCATGCTAAATTTGATGAAGTCAGTAGTTCTAGGGTAATGATGGAAGATAAAAAACATATCATCTAGCTATCACAAATTGTGCTGCTATGAACATGGTTGTTCATATATCACTGTGATATGATGATTTAATTCTTCTGGGAAGATACCAAGCAGAGGAATAGCCGGGTCAAATGGAACCTCTAGTTGTAGTTTTCTGAGGAATCTCCACACTGATTTCCACAGTGGTTGGACAAGTCTATATTCCCACCAACAGTGGAGGAGGGTTCCTTTTTTCCTGCAGCCTCGCCACCATTTGTTATTGGTTGATTTCTTAATAATAGCTAGTCTTTCTGGAGTGAGATGGTATCTTAATGTTGTTTTGATCTGCATCTCTCGAATGACCAATGAATGATGTTGAACATTTTTTCATATATTTATTTACAACCTAAATTCCCAACAACTGATGAATGGCTAAAAGGTTGTGGTTTTTCTACACAATGGAGTACTACACTGCCATAAAAAAGATAAACTAGGGTCATTTGTGTGTAAATGGATGTTCCTTGAGAACATACTATTAAGTGAAATCAATCAGACACTTATCAGTACACATCGAATTGTTTCTCTGATATGAGAAACCATAAGTGTAAATAAGGACAAAGGGGTATAATAGATATTATGTTAAGAAAAAAAAGAGATAGTATTCAAAAGAGAGGAGAACTAGATAGGGAAAAAGGGGATAAAGAAGAAGGTTAAAAGAAAAGTAAGATGAAAGGGAAAAAAATGGAAAAGTGTAAATAAACTTGTTGCAAATGGAGAGGGGTGGGTGAATGGAAGGGAGGGGTGGGGAAGAGGAGGGAAAGCCAAGATACGTCATGTACAGGTACAAAATAACCATGTTGATTATGATCATTATGTATATAATGTACCAATACATGTTCTTGGTAAAAATAAAAAAAAATTTAAAAAAAGAGATATCATCTGACAATAAATATAAGCCTGCTTTTCTGATTCTTTCAGTCTTTGTGTTTTAAAAGATAAAGACATGCTTTTCTTTTAGATGTAGGGGATTCCTCTGCAATGAGGATCTTTCGCCCTACTGTCAATATCAGATAATTGGGGGGAGGTCAGCTTCAGAGAAAAGGGAAAGTATAGTGACCTTTCTGTTTCTTCAAATAGCAACGGAGGTGCCATATTTTGGAGTAGACTGTCCTGTACTCTATACTGTTGCCAGGGTTTAGATACACTTCGAGAAGATTCCTTGAAAGTCCGTGTGTTGGATGCTTGAGCCCAGTATAATGATATTGGGAGATGAAGGAACTTTTAAGAGTTTGGGGCCAGTAGGAGTTGATTGGCTCACTGGAAGCACTGTCATTAGAAGGGATTAAGGTAGTGCTCATGAAACCCTGAGTTAATTTTTGGAAGAGTGAAATTTTAATGAAAGAGTGGGCCTGACCCTTGGTCTGTATCTAGCTTCTTGTCCTGTGACATGGTCTCCCCTTCTCCCAAGCACTCCTGTCATGATGCCAGAAGGAAGCCTTCAGCAAAGTCAGGAGAATGCTAATGTCACTCCTTTGAGCCACCCAAACTGTAAGAATCAAACCTTTTCATGAGTAAAATACCTAGCCTCAGATATTTTTTACAGTAATGGAAAACAAATATACCTTTTCCATGATTTTATTGTGAACGTTAGTGATAAATTTCACCTGCTATAATAATTACTACAGCTTGAATTACTACCTTAAGAATTGTCTACAGCCGATTCTTTTGTGTCATCACCTTGAATTCATCTTGAATTTTTTCTTCTCTTAAAGCGTATCTCTCCATCTTTTCCCTGAATTTGGGGCACTAAGTCTTGCAGTATGCAAATAGAAGAAGCATAAAAATAAAATTATAGATGAGATGAGAA
Organism: Hystrix cristata; assembly: GCA_004026905.1. Taxonomy (NCBI): domain Eukaryota; kingdom Metazoa; phylum Chordata; class Mammalia; order Rodentia; family Hystricidae; genus Hystrix; species Hystrix cristata. Next base: position 72,207 of record PVJO010004846.1, read on the forward strand.
ATAATATTTTCTTACATTTTATATTGAACCATACAAAATATTTAATATTTGAACACTCAAAATGGCATTTGTATAGAGATGACTCAAATAAGCAAATAAATAACATACCTGATAATCATGGAGAATTTTAATAGACTTTACTGAATCTAGAAAAACTGAAATGTTTTTGCTAAATATAATACAAAAGCATCATTTATCTACATGTTATTTACTTGGGTATAAGTCTGGCTTATTCACTATTCTTTAGCTACTTCATTTACTTATCTTACTCATTTTGTTCATTCTTATATTAAATCACTACTTCTGACCAATAAAACCTTTATGATTGAATCCTCCTTAAATTATATTTAAATAGGGTGACTGTAAGGGTAGTATATCTGTCTCTAACGGCTCTCTAAAGTAGAAGATCTGTTACCTCTAGGACACTTTTCTTTTCTGAGAGTCTTAATGCATGTGGAGATTTAAATTAGGCCTGGGATATACTGAGAGCTAAGTAATGTTATATATTCTTGAAATCAAAGGAAAGGTGGAGTTCCTGGATTTAGGTCAGTCAGTCCACTACATTAACCTTCTTTTAACTCCTATAAATCTTAAAAATGTGACAAACTCACAAAATATAATTGGATTTCTTTTAGAAACCAGAAAATGTTCTGAAAGTCCCATTACAGTGACATGGCAGATGGAAGACAAAGCCAAAGAAGATTAGGTTGAATATTATGAAGTCTTCAGACACAAACAGATCACTGGGAAGGCTTTGCACAGACTGTAGAACTGGGTTTTCCATCTCAGTTTAACTAGCTCTCCAAGGAACAGAGATCCTCTAGCTGACATCTGGGTTATACAAACAATTAAGCAGCCTCAGGGATAGTACCAAAATTATACCAACAAGCTATTTCCAAGTGATTTCTGCTCCAGCATACAATTGCAATACAGTCTAACAAATAGTTATGCACAAAATATCACTCCGTTTTTATTCTTGCTATTCTAGGGCTGAATAAATTTAACTGTTGCTGTATATTGTGAAAAAGAAACATTTAAGGAACAGGAGGATATTACTCCAAGAAGATGCATAGAAACTTCCAATATTAATGTCTTTTTTTTCAAAGAATGTCTCTCACTTTAGGATGTGTCTTCTGAGAATGTCTTTTAATGTAGGACTAATAATAATTTACAGGCAGGCATTTTCAAACACATTGAAAAAGCAAACAGGTTTTAGAATCCATTTCGAAATAGATATGTGCTTCATTCATTTGTTAAAAGAGAAAACAACAAATTGCTCAAATATAAAATCTGTCAAACTTACAAGAATTTGGTTAGGAAATTACACATATAAAATGATTTTTTTCAAGAGTGAGAGGACTCACTGATATTCCCTTTATAAAGGTATTCATTCCCTTCATGAGGGCTAACCTTTCAGAAATAACTACCACACAAAAGCCTGACTCCCTAATACCACCTTGGGGTTTTAATATATTAAGTTTAGAGGAATACATTCAGTCCATTGCATACACTGATGTTACTAATAGAGGTGTGTAGTGATACAGTAACTTTCTTTACCATCACTATTTCATTCTGAACACCTAAAACTGTTTTAAAATAAAGTTTATTACTAAAAAAAAGGGTACTACTATGTATAGTATTACTACTGATACATTATTGTGTCTTGTTAGTATTTGTATACCTAATCAGTTTTATGACACAATCTTAATATACAAATAATAGTGAAACAGTAATTTGAAATAAAGATTATTTAAAAAAAATAACATTTCTGGAGTCTAAATTGAATAAAATATAAAATAGCAATGGATAAAATGAAATTTTCTTACAACAGTGGAGTATCAATTATTAGCCTAATTTTTTTCTTAAAATAGGCTTGCTTCATTCACTTGTGCTATAAATTTATAAATTAATAATAGTTATTCATTTTGTTCATTTGGCTTGGCTTAATATAAAAAATATTAAGTGTAAGTAAGTTGTTAGAAGACTTCCAGAGTACTATAACAAAGCTACTAATTCATGTACAGTACTTTTCTGGGTCTTCAGACACAGAGATATGAAGAAAAATATTGATAATGTGCACAGCTATTTTCTTATTTTAATGGATCATGATCAAATATTTGATTAAATATTTTTATGAATAAGAGATTTATTTCATTAAGCCATTTTAATAATAAAGAGACCATGCTTGGTATTGACTTGGTTACTGTATTTTAAACAAAAATAAAAATCTATGAACCCATTCAAATGTAATGGGTTCTCATAAAAAAAGAAATTATATTTTATGTGATCAAAAGGATATGAAGTGATTTAAGTTAAATAAAGAAGCTAGAACTTAAAAAAACATTCTCATAATTACAAAAGCTGAATTCCTAACTATACCTTATGTATTCTCTACATGCAATTTCTTTACTTTTTTCCTTTTTTTTTTTGGTACCGACGATCGAACTCAGGACCTCATGCTTGTGAGGCAAATGCTCTAACCACTGAGCAAAATCCCCAGCCCCATTCTTAACTTTTCTAATTCAGTTTTTCTTGGTTCACAGAACAGTAAGGACATGTATTTTTTTTCAAGTAAATAACATCAAATCCTTGCTAAAATCTCATTAGGTAAGAATTATTTTAGTTGGGCCTATTTTGCTTGTAAGAGATAGAAACTTCTAAAAAATATCTTATTCAACTGAATGTTTGCTGATAGACAGAAATATTCCAGACCTCTAAGAAAACCAGTTAACCTGACCATTGAGTCTGGAATCATAGATAATCTAATTTTCATGGAATTAGAATTGGTTGCAAACAGGCTTTGCAACTGAGACTTGAATCAAGATAAGTAGGACTTAATTCCAGTAAATGTGCACTAATACAATTCAGCTTTTATTCTAGGATACTTTCACCAATGCTATTTTCAATCCATTCTCTCTGAATAGATTCTTAGTGATAACAGCTGTTATTAACTGAACACTCACAATATGACACACACTGTTCCAAAATACATTAAATATATCATTAAAATTTTACAAACTCATATGAGTATGGTCTCACTATTATTGTGATTACTGTATTAATAGAAATTGTTATTAACTTGCCTGATGTAATATAAAAGGCAGAGCCAGGGCATAAAACACATAAAACCCTTTGATCCTATTCTCTACTGATTCCTTGAAGAATTAAGTAATTTTTTGAAATGTCTTGCAATATATTATCATTACAGATATTGTAAATCCTCTATAGAATTTGTTAGTTTTAAAAATCAATAGAAAGTATAATATAAATAATATCATAAATCCTGCTTAAATTTTTAATGAAATCTATTAGTTCAAATAATCAATAGACAGTATGGTGTAATTAACATACTGAATAAAATATATGCACCTATATGCATAGATTAAATATAAGAAAGAACTGTATTGAAAGGTTACAGTGCTTTTCTATTAGTAGTTGGACTGAAGGTGATATTTTATTCTTGCTTACTTGATTTTGGTGAAATTTCCACATTCTTTACCTTGAGTATGTTATCTTGTACAATTATAACAAAGCAAAATAAATATAAAAACCAAATAAAACATAATCCTTTGCTTTCTATCTTGTTGACATCCATGTATGTATATTTGGAAATAAATGTGTCCCATAAAAGACTATATTACTGAATAAATCAGAGATGAGAAAAACTGTAACACATTCAAGGGAGTACATTTACTTGGGAAGCAGAAGGATTAGGTAAGAATGCCTTTGTTTATTAGATAGTTAAAAATATTTTAAGATTTGCATCAATCTTATAACTTCTCATTGTTTTGGATGGAATATCATTATTTAGTAGCAGTATTGGGGAAAATAAGCAATTGTACATTTCAGGGAATTTTTTTTAATATACTTTATCTGATGGATCAAAACTTATCTCTATAATTTGAGGCAATGAAATCTTTCAATCGTAATCATTTATAGTGCTTCAATCATATTTCATAATTACATAAGAATTAACACAGGCTAATGTTTTATTAGTTAAAACTATACCCTTTCAATAAATTAGAAAAATGAGCCAATAATAAGCAAATCTTTAAAAATTTAAGAAATTTGCAACTGAATTTTTCTGAAATTAAAACTATTTTGGCAAACTATAAATTCCCTGATATATCATGAAATGATAATAAAGTTTAATCCATATACACAGATATTCAACAAATAATACATTTAATATTTTAAATTAATATATAGCTAAGTGACACTGTGAATCTGAGCTTGTGGATTATTCATTCTCAATCATTTTGAACAAATCTAGTGTATTAGATAATACCAAAGAATGTGCTATCCGGTCATTTGTCATTGGTCATTCAGTTTTCTTCACTGACTACTAGTAAACACACTATTTCCTCAACTGTAATAGTCTCTCCACATCAAAATCCCTATTTCTTCTATGAAGCATTTGTCCATGAGAATCATTATCTATCCTCCAAAAGTCATTGTCTTCTTTCATAATAATACAGTTATAGCTCACACATTGCAACATTTCTAGGGAAATTTTGATTGTATATATGACTATGCAACTAAGTTCTTTTCCAGGAAATATGAAAGGAAATAATCTTTTAAGATTGCAATTATAGACTGGCCATGATTTTCACTACTGAAAATTGAATTATTTTCATGGGAAACTGAGTCAGCGAGGAATGCTTTATATTTGCTGTTATTTTATTTTGAAAAATATTAGAAATTAAACTGTACATTTGTTCTCAGCACTTTTTTTGTTAAAAAAAAACAGGTACTGCAACGGTAACTTTTTTGAAGAAAAATATCATACATAATGGCACTATGATATTATTCTCAAAATAACAAATGTATTTGTAGTCCATGTCCTTATCAGTACATGAATTTTACATATTTGGTACTATACCTTATTTTAGCATTATATGTTCTCCTTTTTTGTTATATATTTTTGCATTTTATCTTCTATTCCCTGCACTGTCTCCATAATTATCTATTTAACAGGAAAATTATGAAACTACTTAGAAAATCTCGTGAGATCTTGCTTCCTGGCACATAGATGGTTGTCTGCTCACTGTGCGCTCATGTGATAAAGGCGCTTTGGAGCCTTCGCCTCCGACAAGGACACTAACCCCATCATGAGGACTCCAGCTATGTGACTTTTTTTAAAATTTACCTTCCGAAGGCCTCATCTTTATACACCACTATATTTGGACCTCAACATATGAATTTGATGGGGAGGGTGACGGGTGTCACATGCTAGAAATATAATTAGTTGAACCAGATGAGGGTAACCAGAAAGCAAATGTATTCTGGTATATTATGATAAATGCAATAACTGTGTTTTCTTTATCTTCCTGATTATTTCTTTGAAAAAATCCACCTTACAAGAGATCGCTCAAATTTAAAAAATTGTCATCTCAGACCTTATAAAATGTCCTGATGAGAATATTAACACATCAGTCTCTCATCCAACTCATGATTTTCATAGTCATTTAATATATTAGAAACAGACTAAAGATTGAAATTCTGAAATTTGCATTATTAGAAAAAATCAACTCTAGTAATCATTCCTGCCTTTAATTAGCAAACAAGGAAATCTCCAGGTATTTAACTTCACATCGAGAAAAAATATGCTGCTAATAATGGGATACATATCTAAAAGAGATTTGGTGTGAATACACCACAAAGATAAACGTGAAATGTGTTGGATGAGGGATACTTTCCAAGAGTTTGGACATAACCCGGTCAGATTGACTTAAAATTCATAGCAAAGCCGGATCCTTGATTCCTGTATTGAAAATAAATCGCCCTGTCCAGGCCTGAAGGGTACTCCACATGCTTTATCCTTCTGACTTTTACCACATGCACACTGTTTTCTATTTCCTGCCCATCATTTTGTATTGGATTTGGTGGGAGAAGTAACATTGATAAGTTCACCACGAGGAACTAAATCCATGTTTAAAAAGAAAGAATTCACAAGAATTCTGGTCTTGGAGATAGGTTTAATAACAAGAAAAGGATATGGAATATTTCTGTTTCGTGTGGCATTAGTAGGTTTCTGTGGTACTTTAGATAGTTGCATTATAATTGAGAAGTCTTTATTTTTAATTTGTGGAACTTGTGTTTATATTTGACTCATTTCCCCTTATTCTACAGTTGAATTATGTCAGTCCTTCTAGTTGAATTTCATCTGACGACCTACACACTTACTGTTTTCCTTTTTGTGTAGAAGCATATTACTTCTGGATAGCTCTGATTTTTACATTGCCAGTACACATGGCATAAATATTCCTGATGTGACTAATTTCAACCTTTACCTGGAGTTTAGCAATTGGCCTTCCAAATTTCTGAAAATTTTCTCATAGGCTTTTATAAAATAGTTCTAAATGTCCCTGGAGAGAAGAAAATGTAGTACTTTGTAATTCTGTCCAAACTTATTGTAACCTATTTCTATCAAAATAATCAATAGTGATTAAAACAGAAAAATTGTGATCAGCAAGGAATCTCATACTATAGATACAGGTCAGTTTCCAGGAGAACTGTATGTGAGGATGGAAGCTACACCAGAAGAATAAAATGGGACCAGCCAGGATAAGATGATTTAGATCCCTATTTCCAGGAATCATCCAAGATCCGAGGGCTTCCTGTTTGCTTCTCCATCTGAAAATATTCATTTAACAGAACATCATTCTTTCAAGGTTTGTTTGGATTTCACCATGAAAATATCAAACTTCTTCACATTTTACAAATTTATTTTCCTGTTACATATGTAAGTAAACAAAGAACATATTTCTGTTCTGTTTGGTGGGGCTTTGTTAGACAAATGGACACTTTATTATAAGCTTTGAACAATAAACATGCCTCTTGCTAAGACATTAAGTTTTCCAAAACAGCCAGATGGACTGAGAAAAATCCATCAATTCTGTGTTTGGAAAACAGCAGGATGATGTTATACTAACTAAAGTTTCAATCTAGGGCCTTTAAAAATACCCTCTAAAAACATGGGTCTTGTACCCATGATAAAAGTCATCTTTATTTTCAAAAGTATTAGTCTAGAAGAAGATAAATGACTGATTTGAATTTAAAAATTCAAGAAATAATGATGTATGAAAGAAGTAAACAAAATTGAAATGCAAAGTCAACAATTAAGAATTCAGCATAGGAACAGACAATTTAAATTGAATAGCCTAGGAAATTAAAAGCCCTCAACCTCAATACAAAAGAAAAGAAATGAAAACAAAAATAATAAATTATCAATACTCTTAACCAGAAAAATTAGGAAAATATATAGTTAAACATCCATTTAAGGATTTTATACTAAAAAATACAGTCTATGATAAAGATGAAATTGTAAAATTTTACGTGCTATAAAAATGTTACAATATGGAAAAGAAGTTAAGAATAAAATTAATAGAATACCGGTTAAGTTTCATCAGAATGAATTGAACATATGGAAATAGACATATACTGTTTCTTATACTTTTAATCAAAATGTAAGTATACTTTTACAGGTATCAATATAAATCTTTTGGATTTTTACACATATCAATGTAAATCTTTTGGATTTTTCAACTTTTACATAAATGATTCTAAAACATGTAAATCTATTTCAAAAATAGTAAAATTTACTTAATGTTTGAAAAATCTTTACAACATAGCAAATATAATAATTTGTGAAAATCACAGAAAAATATACAAATCTTTTTATGTATATGTTTATATATCTTTATTATTTATAATGCTGCTGTAGACTGTACCTTTTAAGAAATTGGCAATCATACATTTCCTATAGTATGTATTGTACATCTAAAGAAATCTTCCAATCAAATTACATTAACCTGTTCGAAAGATGTAGAAATGTTCCAAGATGGTAAAATATACCACTAGGAAGTAACCTGAAACTTTCTTATTAGAAAATAAATATTAAACAAAAGCACACAGTTCCTACTAAAGTAACAGTTCTTTATGTGGTGTCTATTCATCATTGTGTTTTCTATGGAAATGCTCTGTATAAGCATTTGTGAAGCATAGGGCAATTTTAGTTTTTAGTAAATTCCAGCAAATCATTCTGTTCTTTGCCTGTTTTAAGTCATAAAAAGCAACTTATTATTCCATGTTTTGTAAACTGATGAATGTGAACTGACAAGTCATTTTAAAAATTTGAGAAAAATTATTTTCTTTGATCTTTAATTTACATATCACTTAGCCTGCTCCTAAATGTATTTTGTGAATATTCACTGCTAACCATAGTGAAAGCTGGTAGTAAGAACAGTAGCAATAATAATACACATATGTTTCTTTCAGGAGTTAAGTTTATTGCCTTCTCTTGCTGCCTAGGTTCACTTTTCTGACCAGAAAGCAACTTTTTATGATAAAAAATTACAATAAACAAAGGTATTTTGTGGATGTTGCTGACATAGTTCTATTATACAAAAATTAATATCACCAGGGCATATAGGTAGGAAGCATTCTGACATTTTATCTGTTGTCATGTGTAATGGAGATGCCCAATATGTCCTTCAACAAATGATTTGTATTGTGATTGAAACCTATTTATCAGATGATAAATTCATTCCAGTAATTCACCAAGTATGAAATATATTGCATGCAGTTATACTGGACTGCCTTGCAATTCCTCTAATTTGGTGTCAAGTGAATTTTAATGTGAAAATTTTGTCCAGGTGTTTGCCATTTATTCAGTATTATATTTTTCTATTGCTGTGTATCATCATCAATGTAATAAAAATTATGATGTGATGATTTTTCACTTAGAATTCTCCTTCTCTGTAGAGTCTTTTGTCATGTATGACTAGAAAACACATTTATTTTTCAAGGAAATTTCTTTTTCTTCTTTTATCATCTGGTTTGTTTTTAGAAGTGCTATTGGATGCTCAAACCATTTTTCAGATCTTGCAAGTGTACTTTTTACCAAGAATTGTATTTCTCTGTAAATAATGAAGGTCAGTTTTTAAAATATAGACGGTTCTGAGCACAACTACAAAGAATTCAACAGCAACTCTTCTATTCAGAATAATGACAAGCAAACACTGACAGGATGCTGGTCTACCTAAGTTTTTATTTTAAATGTCTTCTTGTCATACTGGAAAGTGGAATCTCGAATGTGTTCTGTGTTTTATATTACAGAAAGTTACCTTCCTGGCTGTGTATTGTAAACATTTGGGTTTTCTTATCAACTTTTAACTTACAGATATTATCTTTTCTCACTGTAGAATGCCCACCAGAGAACTAACTTCTCAGACATTTTCTTGGCTCTTCTTCTGGGCATGAGATTGTATTTATAATTTAATGATTTTATGGCATACTACATCTCGAGTCTGAAAATCTACTGTTAATTCCCACCTCAGTATATAGGAGCAAGTTACTTCTCCTCTCAAATTTCAGTTTCTAATAAGGTGTAATGACTAAAATTTACCAATCCCATTGTGTTCATGTTTGAATTAAAGTGCTTATAATATTTAACCCCGTAGCCTTATACATGAAATACAAAAATATTTTTCTCTAATGAAAATGTCTCATAGCTTTAGCACTAGGGAGATTGTTTCGTATTCCAAAACCCCAAACAAATCTATCTGCAGAAAAGGTCATTGTGACTAACTTATTTCTAGGGATTTTGCATAAGAGCCTATCTTTTTTTTTTCTTTTTTTTTTTTTAGGGGGGTAGTGCATGTGCCAATTGAAGTCAGGGCTGTGTGCTTCCTAGGCAAGTGCTCTACCGCTGAGCTAAATCTCCAACCCTAAGGTCCTATCATTTTAACTAAACAGAAATATAGTAAAAGTCAGGACTCCTGAATTACAGTTAAATATATAAAAGTCTGTGATCACATGAGTAAGTATAAAGATACAGCTAAAACAAAAATTTAATGTATTTAAAATACAAATACTCAGTAACATCATGTGGGCTGCCTGCAATAGCATTCTTGAAGACATATGGAAAATAAAACACTATATTTTACCTTTTATCAAAGGCAGAAAACAAGGCCTTGAGTTTGATCCCTGGCACAAAAAAAAAAAAAAAAAAAGTAAAGGTAAAGACCTATTTTCAGTATTAGGCTAGAAAGTAATTTTAAACATTTGCCAATATATAATAAATAAATCAATAGAGACTAGGCAATCAACAGTTAAAATATTATTCTACAAATCTATTCAAAATAGAAAATAAGTGAATTATTTAAAGAAGAATTTTAAAAAGACAAAAAGTATGTCTATTGTATTTGAGAATATGATGTAAAATTCAACCATAATTTAAATATAAATTCTGAAAATTTGTTTCAAAATTAAATGTGAAATAACACTAATTTGAGAAAAATATTTTGGCTCTTGAATATTTTCTTCAAAATTAATATTTATAATACCTTTTTGTTTTAACAGCTTTAAAGTAAGGAAAGTTATTTGAAAAAAAAAATATTAAGGTGCCATCATGGTCTATTGGAAGGTTAGAAATATTTGAATATAGAGCTTGGTTTTATTTTAGCCTTTTCACTTTTGGTGTATTAAAATGTTATATGATTAGTTTTCTCACCTAAGAGGTAGAAAAAATAATTCCCAATTACCAGGTTGCACTGAGGCACAAATGAATCATTGCATGTGAGCATGTATCACAGTGCTAGGTTGTATTAGTTAACTTTCCTGTCACTGTGACAAAATACTGGAAATCAGCAACCTAAAGGAGAATTTTGCTCACAGTTTCAGTACGTTCAGTCCATGGTCAGCTGCCTGCAAGGCAGAAACAGTATGGCAGATTAGCATGGTAGACTAAAGGTGTTCACCAAATGGATGTCAGGAATCAAAGAAGGGAGAAATCAGGGGAGAGTAATGGGCCACATACAGTGGCCCATTACTTCTGAACAGGCCACATTTCTAAATGTGAGACTTTTGGAGATAAATTTTAGATCTAAACCATAATATTCCATCCCTGACCCACAAAAGACTCATATTCATCTCATTATGCAAAATACTTTTAGTTTATCATTAGGAGTAGCCAAATTTTTCACAATTCCAGCATCGCTGAACAGTCCAAGTTCAAAGTCTCTTCTGATAATCAAGACGAACACTTAGCTATAAGCTCCTATGAAAGGAAATCAGTAGGGAAATTCTTCATAAAACTAAAACTAGAAATTCCATTTGACCCAGCTATTCCCCTTCTACGTATCTTCCCAAAAGAGTTAAAAGCATCATACCCCAGCAGTATGTACACACCCATAACAGCACCATTTGCAACAGCTAAATCTTGGAAACAGCCCAGAGGCACATCAACAGATGTATGGATAATGAAAATGTGGTTTTTATATACAATGGAATACTAGGCTGCCATAAAGAAGGATAAACGAGACATTTTTAGGTAAACGGGTATACCTTGAGAGCATACTTTTAAGTGAAATAAATCAGACACATTTTTAAATATCACGTTGTTTCTGTTGTGTAAGAAATTGAAGGGTAAATAAGGACCAAAATGGATGACAAACATTGGGAAGTAGGAAGAAAGTTTTCAAACAGGAAGAGGAATAAAGGAGGAGAGGGAGAAGGAAAGGGAGGGGATAGGGATAAAAACTATAAAGCAATAGAAAGAGAACAATAGAGACAAATTTTGTAATAGGAGAAGGGAAGAATGATTGAAGGGAAGAAAGGGGAATGAGAAAAAAGGAATTAAGGCATAATAGGTACAGACACAAATTCCCCATGATCAATGTGATCATTATAAATGCCAAAAGTGTACCAAAAATTAATTTTAAAAAAGAAAATAACCTCTTAATCAGTCCAATTATTTAAATTCAGGATGACCAAAAATTGCATATTTTTATTTCTTATAATATAACAGGAAATATAAAAATGACAACTTCACCAAATTTATTCAATATAAGGATCGACATGTTGAAACGACACTTGTCTGAGCGATGCTTGGGATAGTCTGTACATAAACAAACGTGTTGCCCAAGCGATGCTCCAGGTAAACTGTTAAATAGTTAAACGCATCCAGAGTACAGTGATACAGGGTAAACAGTCTCATTTAAAGGGGAAGACCAGAATGATAGAAAGGAAGCAAGACCAAAAACCAGAAGGGTAAATATTAACTACTATAACTCCTTGTTCAGCATCTAGGCCAAATTGTGGCAGGATGTAAACTCCTAAGGGTTTAGACAGTTTAAGACATTGTGGTTTTTAGTCCTTATGGCCTCTCTTTTGGATGGCTTCATTTACCAACCTCATAGTGTTTGTGTTTGAATTAAAGTGGTTGTAACATATAGCATACTGGCAGTATAGTCACCTAGTAAATATGCACTTTCCAGGCATCTCCAAATTCTTGGGTCTCCATCACACTTTTAGCTTTACTTGGATAGCTAACTGCTTGGTTTCTTCAGGGGATATTAACTGGCTTCTCAAACCTATTTTTGAAATCTGGTTGGGAGCCTCTATGATCCTTCAACTTATGGATTCTGCACGCCTGAAAACGAGTACTACGTGGATGATGCTAAGCTCTGCTACCAGCTCCAACAAAAGCTGGGTCCCCTGTAGATAATGGCTGCTGATTGAACATGTAGATGCTTTGAAATTTCCCCCATCAGATGAACTACTTTATAACGCTTAAATTCATTCTCCCACAAAACCTCCAGACATGAGCAAAAGAAAGATGAATTTTCTGCCTGAGTATAACACATGTCCTTTAGGCAAAATGCCAATGAAGTCCATGACTCATCTGAAACCTCCAGAGCCTGGCCTTTACTCTTTGCCTTCCTATTGTCATTCTGTTCTTCTGAGCTCAAACAAGAATCAGCCCACATCTCAAACTTTTCACAATTCCTCCCACAAGTCAATTCCAAAGGCTTCTAAACCACCTCGATAGGTACAGTAAAAGCAATGATCCCACTCTCGATACCATTTTCTGAATTAATCAACTTCTCCATCCTGGGTACAATACCCAACAGCTGCAATTTAAAGGAGAGGTTTATCTTAGGTAATGGTTTTCAATATGTTCAGTCCATGGTTGGCAGGCTCCAGAGGAGAAATGGCATGACACAACATCGTGGCAGAGGAGAGTTGCTCACCACATGCCATCCAGGAGTCAGGGAAGAGCGAGGCTTGCAAAGAGAATACACCCTTCCAAGTCATGCCCTCTATAGCCAGCTCCTGCCAACCAGGCCCTACCTGCAAATGTAAAAATTTTGGTCAGTATTTTACATCTAACTCATAACCATAGTATACAGACTCTAAGAAGAATACAGGAACATTAGACTCTTCTTCATAATTAGCTTTAAACTTTGAAATAAAATCATAGCAGCTGGACTGGTGTTGTAACTGAGAGGTTGATTATGTGCCCCACCAAGGCAAGGCCCTTAGATACCTAGAACTGCAAAATTTCAGTCAGTCAGTCAATCAATCAATTGATCAATGTCATAGATGCTAAAGTAGTATGGTATACTACTGCTTGCCAATATAATTCACAGTAAACCTTCATTAAAAGCTATATTATTCATTGTAATAAAGAAGCATACATATTTTTATGTTGCCAATACTCCCTGACTTGCATTTTTAAACATTTTCCAGTATTTTGAGAAAAATTTAACATATTGGGCAAAATGCAAAAAAGAACAAAACAATTTGCAATTGTGGTTTGTCATACTTCTAATAACTGCTTAAATGACAAAATATAAGAGACTCAAAGTCAAATGCATGTAAATAAGAAATACTTTAGCATTATTTTGTCCCACATATTGATTTTTTATTTGATAAATATGACATCCCCAAATGCAAAACATATATAATACCTTTGATTTCAAGATTCTAGAGAATTTCATAATTTTTACATTTACCCTGATATGCAGGAATATTTAACAAGTTGAAATAATAGTTTTTTCTAGTTATCTCAGATTGCAATTACATTTGGCATCTCACATACAAAGAGTGTTTTTAGTTTTATATTCAGCAATATTCAGTATACACATTGTTAATGAGGAACATATGCTTGGAGATGAGAGTGCTTCTTCCTATACCTAACGTGTATATGTAGATAATGTATTTTGTAATTGTTTTAATATGTGACTCGACTTTATGTATTTTGATTGATTTATTGAATTATAATACCTAACTATATTTTAAACCTTAAACAGAAGATGAGTAGTCATAAATACACTATGAAATAAGCATTTTTTTCTGGAACAAATCCTTGTTTTAAATTACTGGTTCATTCTAATTTGTGTGTTATCGTTGACTTATTTTCTTCTGCTCTTATGGGTCTTATTAAAGTAGAAAGCAAAGAAAAACGTGACAAGGTATAATAGCATGACTTTATTTCACATTTTATTATCAAATTACAATGTAGCAAACTAAACTATTGGTTCTTGCCCACTGCCTCTACCATGCACTGATGTCGACCCCTAGTGGTGATATAGATTGTCCATGACACATTTCTCAGCTAATGTATTTTTGGTATGCATTTGAATCACAATTAGAGGTTTAATAATCAATTTATGTAATTAAATGAAAAGTTGAAATAGAAATTCAAATTTTGTTTGTGTTGGTTAGCATCCCTAGGAAACATATAACTGATAAAAATCTTAAATGAGTGAATTAGTTTGCCTGGAAAATACATTAAAATAGCATAATTACTTATATTTAAATTATACTCGTTTTTCATACAAGTATGGTTGCCATTTAAAATGAAGTTGTATTTTCTTTAGTTATTGTAACCTTTCTAGCTTATTTTGACTCAAAAACTTATACATCACTAAGTGCTTAATATACTTAAATCATTACAAATAAGGATTAATTCACTTTAGACTTCCATTTTAGCATTAGTGTTTTTAAAAAGTACATTATAAGAATATTGTTGTAGAGATCTACAGGAACTAGTATGAAATATCAACACACTATGTAGCATATAAAATCCAGGATAGTTTTTGTTTCTCCCTCTGCTTTTTGCTTCAACCTCCAATAGTTTCATAGAATTGTGATTGACAAAGGTTTTTTTTTATTATTATTATTCAGTACAGTAAAATCAATTATGTAAATGAAATATAGGATTTGATATTATATGTTTTGTCTATCTGAGGTACCGTTGAGAGTCATATGTTTTAAATAATTTTATTGCAAACCTAATCTACTATGACTTTTTTCAGCAGGTATTATAATACAGTTTTAAGAACTGGCCATTGCATTTAAAAGCTATGAAATGTTAATAGAATTAATAACATCTGTTATAAAGCAATAATATCTATGATGTCGGACAATATTCCATAGAATGTAGTGCTGCCGGAAACTGAAGATACCCTGCTTTAAAGGAACGTTATAGATAAAAAATGAAATATTAGATTTTAAATGATTTTAATCAACATGTTCAGAATGTCTCAGAACTTTTAGTACTCTTATGTCTGAAATTCAGAGAAATACACACACACACACACACATATATGTCAGTGTTCAGTGTTTTCCAAATTAATGTAGAACCCTTTGCCTACAGTCTGGTTTTCAATATGTATACATGATAATTAACTTTATAAGGTTTTTATAATATAAATCAATGAATCTGATGCCAAAAAAATAAAAGGGGTTGGAGGGAAGGGGAAAGAATTGAAATGTGTTATGTACGTGTACCAGCTCTCTACAGTGAATGTAAACATCATGTACTGTAGACATGCGCGAAGAAAAGTTAAAAAAGAACACAGTAGAAGTAATATGGAAATACTATATCCATATTTCTCCAAAAACTGTTTTTATTCTCACTTTCACAACATTTTGTTGATGCCTGTGTAAAAGCAGGTGATGTCGAAGAACTGAATGCACTGATGGAATATGGCAGTTTCTTCCCCCGAAGAATGTGAAGTACAGGGATGTCTTCTTGAAGGTCAATAGTTCTCATTTCCCGCAGCTTGTGGAAGAATGTCTGTATCACTTTAATGTGCACCTGTAAGCTGCTACCTACAGTCACAAAAATTTTACTCTGATATTAAATACAGATTTTGCTCTAGGGCAAGATTTAAGAGGGTATGATCCTAGACCTTTTCTCTGCTAGACCATGAACAAGCTTGAGCATTGACACATCATCCTTTCTGGTAAAATGGCAACAAAATATGTGACTTTATTATTGCAGAACATTTTAAACTTCTACTTTCTGCTGAAATACATGTTAAACTTCTTTCTTTTTAGTGGATACACCAAACCAAAATAACTGGTAATAAATTAAAAAGCTCATTGCTTTTCTCCAACTAATAAATAATTCATCTTTTCTATAAATTTCTCTTTCTTCTTCAAAATATTTTTCAAACTAAAATAAAATCATTGTTCAGAATATTCCATTCTTAAGTATTATTTGTACAATTTTTTGCAGAAAATAGTGTTTTCTCATAAGTATTCAGTGCTTTTAAATGTTTGCACTAGCAATTTAATGTAACCTTAGCATCTGATCCCCTAATGAAGTTAATAATCTCCACAAATAAATATGGATTTTCGCTGCCTTTCCACACTGATAAGTTTAAAAAACAGTTATATTCAGGATCGTGTGGTGAGAAAAGAAGTGCTTTTTATATTTGGATAACCAACAACAGTAAGATCATTAACATTCTGGTTAAATATCCTTCTAGGGAATCGGTCTGTTGGAAAGACGCAGCTTTCTTTCTTGATAGATGAAAACTTTGCTGTGGTGGCAAACACAGTATCAGGGCTTAGCCTAGCCTCAGTCTGCAGAAACTGCGGACAATTGTTTTCCGTAGAAACTCCACAGATATTCTTTTTTTTTTATTTTCACAAAAAAAATGTAGAAAGGAGGAAGCAGTTGCATTTAATCTGGAAGCATACGAATCTTCCTGATTGTATATAAGGAGTAGAATTTGTTTATTTAAAAAAAAATCCTTACTCAAAGGGAAATAAAAAATATTATGGAGCTACAGGTTTAATTTTAGACCTTAGACTATAAGACTGTTTTCTTTTTGTTTTTAATTGGAATCTTTGTGGACAGTTATAAAAAACAATGTGGTAACTTTGCATCAGGCACATGTCAAGAAGAAAGATGATGATCTTCTCCCTTTTTGTTGCAGTTAATTAGTGTCATTTAATTTAATTTTACTATTATAAATTTACTAATTTTACTATTATAAATGTCTTGTGACTATGTATTTCCTTTAACAAATGATTTTTTAACTAGTCTCAAGTTATCGTTCAATAATTTTAGTTGAAGAATATATTTTTGCACTTAAACTTGTGAAATTATAAGATCCTTTGAGTTTGTGAAAGATTAAACTACTGGACAATATAAAAAGACTTATGAATAATTAAAATTTTTCTATAACCTTATTCACAACTCTTAACCTCTTCGTATTTTCCCAGCATAAATACCTCATTAGAGTAAAATAATACTTCTAACTGAAAAGTTCTCGATTCTCCTAACATGTGTATTTTTTCAAATCAAAATCTAAAGAAATGCTTTGATATAAATTCAAAAATATTTGTTTTCCACTTCTAAATATGTAAAATTCAATCTGATACAAATACCGTGGTGCCTCATTTCATGAACACTTTTGTTCGCGAAGAGTTTGGTTCCTAAACAAGATTTGGCAAAATTTTGTTTTTGTTTGTGAACTTTGCATTAGTCTTCTTCCCCACACGAACATGAATTTGACCATCTTTTCCAGATTCATGGAAACAGTTAAATGCATGAACCGAGATATCACTGTATTGACTTTTAAGTGGAAAGTGATCCTTCTTAGAAAATTAGACATAGAAACCATTACACATAGTTCTTTGGTCAATACATGGCATATTTATGATTATGCCCTGTATGTGTTTGTACTATATACTGTAAACACATAATCTTATATATATAATCTAATGCATATGTAAATACACACATACAAATTCCACATTTATATTACAGTTTTGTGACAAGATGTAAAGCAGTGTACAATTTTATATGTCAATAAATTCTTGAATAATTTATTTTACAAATGAAAACACTGGAATTCAGAGGAGGGAAATGAAACTAATCCAATGTCTCATAAACATCATTGAAATAATTTACATTTTATTAAGTATACTTTAATTGTATTAACATTCAAGTAATTATGTATGTTTCATAGAGCTTCAAGTAATATTTTAGCCACTTGTAAAAATAACTTTAATGTAAAGGGTGTAATTTGTGAATAATCTAAAAACGGAAGAATTGTGCAAAAACATTTTTTTTTTAACTGAAGCAGGCTAACACATCATCCCTGCACCCTGAGATGTTTTGGAGGTTATTTGATATAGACAAGTGGGTTTTTTGTTTTGTATTTTTTTTGCTTGTAAGTACTTGTATTTCTCTCACTGCGTTTTTACGTAGAACTACAAGAAAACTATCAAACTCAAGACATGAACATTGCTATCAGAACAATCTACGTGTCAACCTTTCATTTCTATGTAATGATTTTTTTTCCTCATTAAAATATCAGTGAATGTCAGTCATTTGGGGAAAGATTTCCTTCATCTTCACAGAACTCCGTGGAGTCTGGGGTCTCATTCCAAATGATGCTTGTTTCCAACGTTCTTTTCTCTGGCATCAAGATTTTAGAGCTGATTACATTAAAACACAATGTATTTGGGACTGATACAGGTTCATCGAGTTGCATGTATGTCTGTGGAGATGTACTTGAATTATTAGGATATGTAACCTATGGAGGAAGAGAAGAAATCTAATTTTTGGATGGTGACACTTTTGACTATGGAGAATTAACTTGACATTCTGATTTCCCTATCAATTTTTCTTCGTTGTTTATGAAAGCACAAAGAACTGGATATAATCTCCTCTACACTAATTTTCATATTTTGTAAAAATAATTCGAAGAATAAATTTTTAAATATTTTTCGTTTCCCAAAACAGTTAAAGGCATTTTGAACTACTTGGAAAGGGCAACTGCGCTGGTAATTACAATGACCAAACTAGAGTAGAATAATTATTCTTCAAGGAGTTTGGCTCATGATATCTTCTAGTTTTCTCTTTAAAAAGAAAAAGAAAAACTAACATATAATAGAACTATTCATTCCAAATTATAACTTTGATGTATTATGTATTCATATAACTTCAGGATTTTTAAACACTAATAGAAAAAGACATACAACATTCAGATCTCCTAAGAAATAATGTAAGAATGTTTATCCAAATACATATAAAAATAAATAGCATATATGTTATTATAAGAAATATCTTTATGTAAATAATTATTCTTGATTAAATTAAAAATCTGGTTTAATTACTATAGTTGGTATAATTTAAATAGATTATCAACTAACAGAATTCAGTGCTCTGTATGAGAAAACTATTGATTTTTTTCATCTATAACTGCTTTCAAACTTGCTCTTACCAGTTACTCTTCTATGTAATTCGACAGTATATAAGAGATCTTACAGACATCTGATAATTTTCATCCATAGGAACAGTTTTACTTTCATAATCTTGTCTAGATCAGCGCCAGCACTTGTTAGGGCTTGTCATTTGGGAAACATGTATTCCACGTGAAGATAACTCACACACCCTTGCGGTTTTGACTGTGTTTGCCTGTTTAGTGGTGTTGAGCATTGTTTCATAGTATCTGTCGACCATTTGTATGTCTTCCTTTCAGAAATATCTATTTTAGATCTGTTAACCATTTTTTCAAAGAGATAATTTTTGGGTGTTTCCTGATTGTTTGGGTTCTTCATATTTCCTAAGCATCAACCTCCTTCTCCAGTGAATAGATTGCAAGTATATTCAATCCTGTACAGTGGGATCACTTGGTTGATGGTTTACTCTTTTGTGCAAAAGCATTGCAGCTAGACGCAATTCCATTTAACTATGTTTCCTTCATGTTGTCACTGTTATTGTGCTGGGCAGCAAGCCCAAGGCCTTGTACGTGCAAGATAAGTGCTTTAACATCGACCTGCACCCCGAACTCCGTGGCTATTTCTACATGCTGATAATTTCATGTAACACAACTGAGAGATATTTGAATATTCACTAGACAAAAGTCTCTGCATATTTATCTAGATTCATTGGCCGTTCATTTTTGTGAGAACCTCTCTCTCCTGTCTTCTTACATTTTGCAACTAGATCTGCTTCCTACTAGTCCCTTGTCCCCTAAAAGTGACACTTTAGTGGAGAAGCAATATGTTTCACTTTTGCCTGCATTTGATGATGCCCAAAAGACAAAAAGTAACATATATCCTTAAATCATCACGCAATATAATGAATTTTCCCGATAGTTGACTCTCTTCCCTGCCACTGTGATGTATTTCAACCACCTTCCCTTCCTTTAGTTTTCTCCCTGTGGGAATCAGAAAGAGACCTCTTTGCCTCTGTGTGCCCCAAACTCAGAAGTCCGTATTCCAGTTCTCCCAAGAACTCACACTAAGGTTATCTTTCCAGTGCAACGTGAAACAGACTATCTGGATCAGTGAATTATTGGGAATGTGAAAGCCATTTTGAAAATGAAAATTGATAAACTATGAAAAATACTGTGCTTTGGGGCAGGAGGACTCATGCATAAAGTAACAGTATTTCCAAATCAGTACTGTAAGAAGGCTAAAAATTTTTACCAATCAGACAGAAGAGCTAAATAATTAATAGAAAGTTTGCTAAGTAATGTAGACTGTAAAGAAACTTAATCTAAATATTCCTATTAAGCTTTAGTTTTTAGTAGTAGTAGCTTAAGAATCCAGTGTTCTGGTTTACCTACTTAACAACGATTTTTAATTCTTACAAGTACCAGGAATTCTGGGGATAGAGGGACTGTTGGAGAAACAGAGTCAGTGCTCTGGAGAAATGTAGAGTTGCAAAACGAATAAAAAAAAGGTTAGACACATTAACAAGGCCATGTAAAGTGATGGTAGATATTGTAAAGAAGTCATAGAGATAGGTCGATAGTGACTGCAGAGCTCTGGGGTCGTATTGGATGAGTTAGTATTATCTCAGAGATTGAATGAGTTAGTATTAACTCATCCAATATGACCTTTCTGAGAAGCTGGTCTTTGAGATGAAACCTGAATGATAGGGAATCAGCTTTAACAAGGTTCCGGAAGGAGACGAGAATTAAGATTCTTTCCCAGAGAAATGGGGAAAAAGAAGCTGCACAGTTTGAGGAACAAACCAGGCCACTAATGGGAGGTGGAAAGGGATGAGAAGAGATAAAGTCAAAGGAAAGGACATGGAAATTTAGTTCCACCATGGATTTTAGATTTATTTTAAATGCAGCAAGAAATTAGAAATGTGATATAGATTAAGATTTTTATTTTTTGAATATATCACATGTAGATCTATAGACATATCTAGTTGTTATGCTTCCTGTAGAAGAGACTTCCAAATTAGTTTGCTGAACATTGTTATTTTTCATCCAGATGTCTTGCTATAGGCACACAGGGACAAGTCTGGTGATAAAAAAAAAAGACATCACCTTGAGATAGTTTACAGTTTTCTGTTTATTGTGCTAGTGATTTGGGAGCCTGTTAAAAAGCCATCCAAAAATAAACATTTGATTGTGATGTCTCAAACGAGAACTATTTAGTACCTTTGTTATTTTCACTCACAGTTACAATGACTTTGTTTTCATTGTTGCATAGGTAAAAATTAGTACTGTGAAAATTATCATAAAGCTTTGTTGATGAAGACAATCAGAAGTAAATGAAAACTCATTAATACATTTTGCTTGATTTGCTTTTGACATTGCATTTTTGGGGGATTACAGTATCTTTCAGAGAAAACCATGCTCTTAAAAGTTTTAGGTTTTATTTTAATATTGCCAGCTCTCTATGCTAGGGAAAATATTTTATTTTAGGAATCAGAGTCAGAAACTAATCACTTATTAATCAAGTGGCACTGCACTTAATTTTTTCTGTTATGTTAATGATGATTATTTGCTTCAGCTTTGTGTATGTTATGGACACACACAGGTGTTTTTAGATGCACATAAATACTTGCAAAAGAAGTGTTTACATGTCACCATCATAGACGAAAAGGCAGAAGAGCATGATTTTTTTTTTCTGTAGGATGTCAGATGTTCTATCAGCACCACCCCAAAAAAATCAGTCAATGGAGATTTTTGGATAATTACATGCAGTCATTTAAACAAATACTGTTGCTGGTAGTAGGGTAGCTGTTGCTGGTAGCTGGTACTACTACTACTACTGAAAAGATTCTAGAATGGAATCCTTGCTATTATATAGGTAAAATATGAATATATATAATATATTATGTAGATTAAATATATACATGTGTGCTTACATATGAGAGCGCACACTCTCACAGACACACATACACACATAATCAGTGATTTCCGAAAATGTTTCTTTACCTGGATCCTCAAAACTTTATAAAATTGGGAAAATAGGAACTGTCCCTTGTACACAATATGTTCATATTGCATCACTTGATCCTGGGTTGTATCATACTGTAAATATGGAAGGGAGGGGGAATGGATGGGAAGGGTAGGGAAGAAGAGGTGGAAACCAAGATATATCATGTACAAACAAATAAAGTATTATGAATGTGATCACTATGTATACAATGTATCAATACATGTTCTTGGTAAATAAAATTTTTTTAAAAGCCTGAAACCTAGAACAATAATATCATGAATCAGTCATGGTAAAATGTGAAATATTCAAGTCAGCAGCCTTTTTTGAAAAATAGTGTACTTTTTATGAGCTATTTATTTTCTAATATCTTTGACATTCCAGAAACATGATACTTTCAAGTGCTGGATTATGACGTATGTGTGAATATAGAAATAATTTGGACAGTTTTATGGGGAACCTGACATGTAATGTTATAAAATGAAAATAACAGGTTGATTTGAACACTTTTAGTGTGATTTATAATGTCTATGAAAATCTGTTGGTTCTACTCAGTAAACCTGCCAATTAATTTTAGTAATACAAGAAATATGCCTTCTTCAAAAGAAACACATACACACACATACAAAAACACACATATATATACACAGAGATTATACAGGAATCTTTCTCTAGTGCCTTGTATCTAATACAACAGAAGTAACGGCACAATAAAATTCTATTGGTGAAAGTTTTCAATGCTGATATGAATCATATTCTCACTACCAATGTGAGATGTATGTGATAAATACAATCTTTCAGAATTAAAATGTGAGACAAAATAACAGAAGACTTAAGGATGTCAAGATACCCTATGCCACCAATTTGAATAATAAATAAATTTACTGGCTAGGAGAAAGAACTGTATTTATAACACAGCCAGATTCCCTGAGTTACAGGAATCATTATAGAAAAAATTACTAGGGGAGCATAAGGTTATCTATTTTAATTTAACAAGAAATACATACAGACCTGGTAAGTTACAGAAATTAAAAATATGGACTTTAAAGTTCCCTACCCTGAGTTTGAGTGGACAATATTTTGAGTCCAATTTAAGCAATTGGCAGAAACAGCCTGCATGTGAGTTATTATAGAGATAATACGATGGTCATAACGATGTTTAAAATAATGTGACTTCATTCAGTCATTTTGAGGATAAATGAGGTAATTTACATACATACATATGAATATCATATTTATGATTGTCCATAAATACTAGTACTACTATTTTTAAATACATTTTTATTCTTTAGAGATGTTTTAGATTCGGAGAGAAACTGAGAGGAAGGTTCAGCGATGTTCCATATGCTCCCTGCCCTCCACCAAACACAGCGTCTCCCATTATCAGTACCACATCACAGCGTTATTACTGCACCATAGTGGTGATTGTTACAGTTGGAGAATTTACACTGATACTGCATTATCCGTAAAAGGTATAGTTTACTTTTGGGTTCTTGGCGTTGTGTACTGTCTTGGTCAGACAAATTTAGATTAGTGTGTATCTACTGTTATAATATCACGCAGAATGGTTTCACTGCCCTAAAATCCTCTGTACAAATTCTATTTATCTCTTTCTGCCCCAACCCCGGGAAACTACTGATCTTTTTAGCATTTCTGTAGTTTTTTCTTTTTGGAATCATAGACTATGTAGCATCTTCCAATTGGCTTTTCGTCATTTAATGCATGAAGTTTCTCCTGTATCTTTTGATAGCTACACAACTGTTGTTTTTGCCAGGTAAATACCATGCAGTGGGGAGCTTATAAAAAGCACTCATTTGTGTCAGACCTTGAGCCTGGAATTTGAAGAACAAAACAGGGGACTACGTTGTATCTTTGGGAAAGCTCTTCATTTTCTTATAGTGGTAGTGACATAAGAGTTCTCTTGAAGCTAATTTATCAAAACACTCTTTCTAGTCATGATTTAATCACTATCTAAAAGTCCCAGCTGCTCATACCTCGGGGTTAGCATCAGAACGTAAGAATTTTGGCATGGTATAAACTTAACTTCATCATGGTTTGATAACTCATTCTTGCTTTAGTGCTGAGTAATATTCCATACCACAGTTTATCGATTCATTTATTGATCTTTATTGCTTCCAAGTTTTGATAATTATGGACAAGGCTGCTATAAATATCCAAGTACACATTTTAGTTAATATGTTTTCAATACTTTGGGGTAAGAACCAAAGAGCATGATTACTGGATTATATAGTAAGGGATGTTTTGTGTTATTTTAAGAAACCACCAAATTCTATTTCAAAGTGGTTATACGATTTTGCCTTCCCACCAGAAATAAATGCAAGTTATTAGACTTACATGCTTTCCAGAACTTAATATTGTCAGTGTTCTGAATTTTGGCCATTTTAATAGCTGTGTAATAGTATCTTTTTGTTGTATTTTGCATTTACCTGATGACATATGATGCGGAACATCGTTTTATACAATTTTTGGACACCTATATATCTTCTTTAGTGAGTTGTTATAATCTTTGGCTTATTTTTCAATTAGGTGTTTGATTTCATATTACTGACTTTCTTTATTATTACAAGCGTATAGTATAGAATGTTTGCATAATGTCTGGGAAATTGGTACATGTATATACTACATCTGACTTTCTTTTTTCCATCCCCTTTATCCCCCCCATTCCCTTCATTTTTAAACATGTCTGCAGTGTATAATGTTTACATGCCTTATGTAGAATTGGTACATGTACATATTGATTCCTTTTTCATCCTCTCTTCTTCCCCTCTCTCATCACTTGTTTTCTTTCCCCTTTTAGAAAGATTCAACATTCTACTTCCTATCATGTCTATTATTTTCCTCTTTATTTATACTTTGAGTGTCTCATATAAAAGAAACCATTCCATATTTAAGCTTCTGTGTATGATTTATTTCACTTAACATTATGGTCTCAACATGCTCTTTCACAAATGACTCAAACTTATCTTTATGACAGAGTAGTACTCCATTGTGTGTGAAAAAACATTCTTTATCATTTTCTTTATCCATTTATCCATTCACATTTTTGTATATTTTCATTAACAAATCTTTATCAGATACATAATTTTAAAATATTTTCTAAGGATGGTCCTTTCATTCTCTTGATGTTAACTTATTTCAAAGCAGGAAAATTTACTATTAATTAAATATAGTTTATCAATTTTATGATTCACATATTTTGTATGGAATCTAAAAACTTATCGCCAAACTGAGGCCATCTTGATTTTCTCCTATATTGTTTTGCAGGAATTTTATATTTTATATTTAGGTTTGTGAATCATTTTGAGTTGATTTTCTTGATGGGTATAAGGAAGGTCCTCCTATGTTTTATTTCTGGCAAAAGAATCCCGAATTTTTCTAATAAAATTTGTTAAAAAGACTATCTTTCCTCTTTTCCTTTTTTCATATGGATGATATAGACAGAGACAGGTAGATAGATATATATTTTTTTTAGATAGGTATTTTTAAAAACCAATCCAGCTAGCTATGATGGCACATACATGTAATTTCAGCACACTGGTTGACCACGATAGGAGGATAACAAATATGAGTCCAGCCTGGGCAACTGAAACAGTTAATGAAAACTTGTCTCATATTAAAAAATTCAAAAAGATCTGGGGATATATTTCAGTGCAAAGAATCTAAGTTTAATCCCCAGTATGGTAAAAGAAAAAAAAAGACTAAATTCTAATATACTTTTAGTCAATCAAATTTTTGGTTCAGCAAACCATATTTCTAAAAACAATTGTTGGCCTTTAGTTTTCTTTTTTTCTTTTTTTTTCCTTTGGTGCTGGGGATCAAACTCAGAGCCTTGTGCTTGCTATGCAAGTGCTCTAACCCACTGAACCAAATCCCCAACCCCTTGTTTTCTTTTCATTTCTCTACTGTTTTTTTTTTCTTGTGAAATATATTCATTAAGCCCAGGGTGCTTATATTTATGGACAAATATATATGTGGCATCCAGTGACATGGCATCCAGTGACATATATATGTGGCATCCAATTACCTTTCTTGGATCTATCTGTCTGTCTATCTATCTAATTTAAATTTACAAGCATGGAAGTTTCTAGATTATGTAGAATAAGTGGGCTACCTACACTAAGTGCGGGCCTTCAGACTCCAAACCTAAACCTTCCTAATTTGACAAACCACATCAGTAAAAGAATAATGTTGTTTGAGTAATTATGTCAATAAATAATTGCATCACCTCTAATAGAGTAATGACTTAGACATGCTGGGACTTGTGTTATTCCTCCTTGCACAATCAATTGAGAATAGCTGATATCATAATAGCTGAGAAAATTGAAAAAGAAATTGCAAAAGCCTTGATTTTTCCACTAATCAGATGGAGCTATTAGCTTCACCTCATGTGTATTCTATTATTTTTATTATTTCATTAAACTCAATGGTGATACAATGTGCAATAGAGCTGAAGATGAAATATGGGATCAGGAATAAGTTGTTCTAATTCAACTAAATCTTTTTTTCATTTTATTATATTACACTGCATTCAAAACATTTACTTTAGAGAACCAAAACTGAACAATAACTTTATGATTAACACTATTTTTCTATTCTTTTCTTTTAGTACAGACATCATTTTAAAAATACAAAGTTATTTAAATTCACAATTCACATGCAGTATTATTATTATTGCATTAGAAAAAACATTAACATTTGTGCGGCGCTAATGTGTGACTAGCTGAGCTTTTTATGAGCATTACCTTCTCAATTTTTCTTGCAACTTTCTTAAATTAGTGCCACTATTACTAGATTACAAGCAGAAAGATAAATGTGACTTTAAATATGTATATCTAGCATTTCCGAAGTCCTCGCACAGGTGAAGAGAGACATGCCATAGGTAGAACTTTACTCTCTAGTGAATTTTGAAGATTTAGATTTTTGAAGAAATCTGATTTTTATTTTATTATATGCCAATGGACAATTTCAATTCATATATTGTAAATATGGATTACCCTGTCCTACCTCCTATTATATATTTCAGTTAGCACAACTGCTATCAAGTAGGCAATTATAATGGATTGAAATTAAAATATTAACATGCTATCATTCATTTGTTGGATAATTAAGGATCTATTACATTCTTTGACCCGAATTAGTTACAGTCGTGCAGACACAAAAGTGAGACATGCGCAAATGTGGTCTTTGTGAATTTTTAGTATTAAAGTAGAAATAAAACAGTATATAAAATATACCAATACAAAATTTACAGTAGTACATTTTCAAAATTGCATGGATTGGTAAGAAGCTTTTAAACATATTGTGGCCTGCTTTTATCAGTGTGGCTATATGGCTTCTAGTCAGATCTTTAAGAATGCCCCACATGTTAATTCTGTATTAGTTAGGGTTCTCTACAGGAAGAAAATGAAAACAAAATATATGTATAATTATGCAGTCTCCATTATATCCAACAGCAGTGATGAAGATTGGGGCTCTTCCAAAGCAGTAACACTTCCTTCTCCTGGCTCTTTTTATTTTGTTCAGGTTACAAGCCTGTTGGTTGGTGCAGACCACATCTGAGGTAGGTCATCCCCCTTCGTTCACCAACCCAGATATCAGTCACCCACAGACAAACTCAGAACTTTACTAATATGTTAGACAGTTCTTACTCGAATTGACATACTATAATTAATGATCACCAACCAACCCTTGTCAACTTGACAACTGGTTCCATCTCCTTAAACTATACTTAATCTCCAAATACAATAGCAAGTTCATAGTTGCCTAACTTGATTCAACTACCTTGCATACAAATGGAAACATACTAATTCCCCCCTCAGAATAAAAGGGAAGAATATTTTGGGAGTGATGCTTACACTTATCCTGTCCTTCCATAAACATTATAATGTAGATTTAATAATGCTTAAGTGGCAATATTAACCAACATTATGTCATAAAGGAAGAAAACAAAAATACCTGCCTAATATATGCATATAGGGACAAGCATAATAACAAAGTATTAAAGACATTATCATGATAATTATAGTCCTCATTTCTATAACCTGCCATGTAATTGTAGCTGGTATTTATAGCAATCTTATTGTGAGTCATTTGTAGGAAAATGGATGCACTCTGACACCACCATAATGTGAGGTGGAATAAATCAGACACATAAGCTTAAATATTGTATACTCTCTCTCAGATGAGGAACTTAAAATATAAAGAACAGAATAAAAGATAGATAATAGGAAATAGGTAGATAGACTTTCCGCAAATGGGAGGGGGACGAAGATATTGAGGGAGGAAAAAGGGAGACGAGGGGAACGGGATGTAAAAAGAATTAAGATATGTTATGCACGTGTACCAACCCCACAAGGAATGTAATCATTGTGTTCTCAAGTATGTACTAATAAAAATAAAACTTGAAAAAGTAGTAAATGTATGCCTCAAACTAATTCTGTGTGCCAAACACTTTGCATGTGCTTTGTTAATTAGCGCTCAACAATTTTCTGAGATACTTGTACCATTATCATCTGTCCATGTGCGTAAAGAAACTGAGGCTCAGAGTAATTAAAAACCTGTCAGGTGATCAAACAGCTAATAAAAATCAGGATCAAAATTCAAATTCAAATTCAAATTCAAACAATGTAATGCCAGGGGAATCGATCCTGTGCCTGGCAGTGATAGAATTCAGCATTGCAATATATGTAATGTAGTTTCTATGAATAAACATGCATGGCGTTGCAGCACTTCCTTTCTTAACAAAGACATTTTTGTCCCTCGCCTTATGTTAATGTGGAAGTCAAATGCCTTCCACAGACACTTTGAAGCAGACTGTGGCTTTTTCCTGTCAGGGGATTTATCTGAATCCTGCTCATGTACTGTCTTGATGTAACTCTCCTTCTGTCAGTGCTGGGTTAGCAAGCTTTTATACAAGAGGAATCGGAAATGAAATGCTGTGAAATTGAGACTCGTGCCCCTTCTAGACCTGCAGAGAACCGCTTTGTACTGAGACATCTATCAGGCGAACTTCTATGGTAATATCTAATTAGGCTGACAGTCAAATGTGAATTCTTGAATAAAATATCATGTCAAAAAGAATTTTTTTTTCTCCTGTATGTTACATGGCTCTGAAAGCTTTGTAATTTCTTAGCTACTTATTATAGGATCACAATGCCCTTTGGTGAGTGCTGTTTGAATGTCAGGTCCTCATCGTGTACTTTTGAGATGAAGCTCCTTGTATCTTTCACCCACAGCTTGGTAGCTTACTTTGAAACAATGTTGCAATTTATGTACAACTGCTACCTGAATGATTGAATTGAACTCTTGGCTCCTGCACTGGATTACAACATTTATCAGTAGAGAGCAGCCTGAGAATAACATGTGGTCAGTTGTGAGCTTGACAACATTAAAAAAAGTTGTTTGATTTTCTGTCATTTATGAGAGTATTATAAATAATTAGTCTAAACATTAGTTTGGATAAGCCACTAAAACTTTACCTTTGGATATACTGTTTAATATTTCTTCAATATATGTCTTATATCTAATTATCTTGATATCACTTGATCTTGTCAGTTTTTCTTTTATAGCTTTTCTTTTTTTTAATACCCTACACATTCCTTTTTACACACACATTCAGTTTTCCATTTGATCGTCTGTACTTAATTGGTGTTAATCTCTAAAGTAGGCAGATGAAGGCAAAATTCTATTTTCCCAAGGCCAAAAAGGTAGTATGAATGCAAATAAGCCCTAGAAATTAAGAATTCTTGTTGCATGTTCATATGTTTAAATCTATTATTTCTAACAAAATGACCACATGCAAATGAAGGGGGAAATTATTTTCATGAAAACCCAAACTCTGTCACTAGCTGACTTTAGACAAATTATTTCATGTTTCTATAACACATACTCTATCAGGGGATGCGGAGAGGAGTTGGTGACAATTCTGGTTCCAGTATGCTCTAAATATGTGATTTCCTAAATCAGACATCTGTGGGTTCACTTGGAGACCATAGTATTAAGTGAAATAAATCAGACACACAAGCTTAAATATCACATGGTTTGTCTTATATGAGGAATCCGAAGTAAATGAAAAGCAAAATAAAAGATGGATAATAGAAAGTAGCAAGATCTTTTTCAAATGCAAGGGGGAGAAAGAGATGGAGGGGGAAGGAAGGAAAAAGGGGGGAGAAAAAAAATTGAAGGAGGGGCTAGGGATTTACCTCAAGTTGCAGAGTGCAAGGCCCTGAGTTTGATCCCCAGCAGAAAAAAAAAATTGAAGGAAAAAATGGAAATAGAACTTTGGCAATTGGGAAGGGGGTCAAGTGTTGAAAGGAGCAAGGAGGGATAGAAGAGGTAAAGAATGGAAAAATAATTAAGATGTGTTATGTGCATGTACCAACTCCTCAACATAAATGTGATCATTATGTATAAGTATGCACTAATAAGAAATAAATTTTAAAGAATCTATGACCTTCTTTCCTGTTAAAGTGTAAGTCAGACCATACCCCCAAACTTCTCAAAATAAAGTAGAACTGGAAGACTGGTTAGATTTGGTGAAGGAAAAACCATAACTGCTGTTTAGAGAAAAGATAGATGCAGTTTTATACTCTTTTCATATTATTTGTTACCTTGTACAAATAAATGCATAGAATTATTTAAGTAATAAATATTTTACCACAGAGAAACCAATAGAATTACTCCTGCTTACCATATTATAAATAGTTCAAGAAAGTTGCAACAAAGTTTTTACAAATATAAAACTATGACTTGTTCTGGTATTTCTACATTAAAGAATATACCCGTTCTTGTTTTCTTTATAACATTTCCATTTAATGTTTCTTGCCTTAGTCATGCAAATGAGCTATAAGGAAGACAATTATTTCTTAAACTGTTTTGGTATGTTATTTAATATATCATTATGATTATTGCATTATTCAAAATATATAAAGTGACTATAAATTTGTTGTCTGACCCACAGTATATTGAGATATGAGATTGTGACAATACGAAAAGCTATAAATTCAGATTATTTCAAGAAAACCAAAATATGTGATCACTATGGATGGGGTATTGTAACAATAGCAATAGTTTCTTATCATGAAGTTCTAGGAGTGTAGCCTCTCTTGGGGTGAAAATTACAGAACAAAATTACTGAATAAAACATTTCATGCTATTATAGGAAACACTGCTGATAATTAATTCATTAGCTGTTGGCAGTAATGCAAATACTAATGACTGCCAGAGTAAAAGTAGTAATCTCTGCCTCATAAAGAATTTGGAATATGAAAAATTATTGAAAATTCAAATTTAGCTTGCTTTCTGTAGAATTTTCAAACTTTCTCTGTAAGAACTACCTGACATTCCTGACATTCCTTTTTGGTGGTATTAAAAAGAACTGATAAAAAGCTCTAAAGAGAAAGAAACTAAGCAGTTTATCTTGAAGACATGCCAATATATCTTTAACAAAAATAAAGTTCTAAGGATGGGATTTTATTTTGTTTTGGTACATGTTTATAAAAATTAATGCAAGAAATGCTAATTATTACCAAAATGCTTTGAAAATTTAATACATAACATATTTGATTATCATACTAAACATCTAATTGCACGACTATAATTCTCCTTTTATAGTTTAGGTAACTAAAATCCGCAATAGTGAAGAAAGTTGGACACAGCATTATATTTCGTGACTATGGATGAGAATGAAACCCAGTATGTCTGACGCTAAGATTTCATGGATAATTTCAATGTCACATTGCTTCCAAATGTTCAAACTACTTATTCAAGGAATTGGATAATAGTTTAAATAAATATCCTTGAATGTATATACTCTCCTTCAATTATGGGAAATTAAACAATTTAAGTAAAATCTACCCAGATATTTTGTTTCCCACACCTGTAGGTAAATAGCTAAATCTAAAACTACAGACTGGGGAAAAAATCTTTGCTAGCTATCCATCAGACAAAGGTCTAACATCTAGAATATACAAAGAACTCAAAAAAATTAAATCTCCCAAACTTAAAGACCCAATCCAAAAATGAGCAACTGAAATGAATAAAAATTTCTCAGATGAAGAAATAAAAATGGCAAATAAATATATGAAGAAATGCTCAACATCACTAGTCATTCGAGAAATGCAAATCAAAACAACGTTAAGATTCCACCTCACTCCAGAAAGAACTGCGTATATGGAAAAATCAACCAATAACAAATGCTGGCGGGGCTGTGGGGAAAAAGGAACACTCCTCCACTGTTGGTGGGAATGTAGACTGGTCCAACCACTGTGGAAATCAATATGGAGATTCCTCA